>NDGN011200170.1:0-15103 GCA_002564285.1 Tympanoctomys barrerae | reverse complement strand
CAGAGATTTCAGGTGTGTGATTTCCAATTTCTTCTATGCTAGTGTCTTCTGCATTTGTTCTGGTTTGGCTGGGGACATGAGAATTCATTTTGCTCCTTCTTTTCATCATTTTGCATATCACTGTCTTCTGACCTTTGATGTAGAGCTTAGATAGAGTTATTACCTTTGCACCAGGTCCAGATCTATCAAGTTCAAACTCATCCAAGTGGGTGTGGCTTGAGTCTGGATGCTATACTCCACTTCTTCCTGCTGCAGGTCTTGGTGTGAATGCCTCTGTGCCACTTTGGCAAGATGTTCTGCTCCTGGATCAGCTGGTTTGGTCTCGCCTCTAGCCTCTTTGCAAGGAGTTTTGCTACAGGTTTCCACACTGGGCCTGGGCTATGGGTTGAATCAGGATCCAGTGGACTCAGGGCAGTCTCACTCACATGCCAGGCTTGGGCTCTGGGTCGAATGAAGAACCAGTGCACCCCGGGAGGTCTCACACACTGGGCCTGAGCTCTGGGTCAAATTAGGATCCAGTGAGCCCAGGACAGTCTCACTCACACTCTGTGCCTGGGTCCAATGAGGACCTGGGGAGCCCTGGGTGGTCTCACTCACATGCCAGGCCTTGGCTCTGGGTCGAATGAGGGCCCGGCAAGCCCCAGAAATTTCTTCAGCTTTTCTTTTCTTTTTTTAATTTTTTGTTTGTTTGTTTGTTTTGTTTTGTTTTAAAGAAAAAGGAACAAGAAACAAAAAAGAAAAAAAAAATCCAAAGCATTATGATAGGATGGTAACAATGGTCAACACATTTTGTATTGTTGTCTTCTAAACCGTTACTTAGAGTACAAGATTTCAGCATTTAATTGTCTAAACAATATTAACACAATCCTGTCCCTTCAGTGATCTTCAGTTCTTTGTCATGGAAGTATCTTATCTCTCTATCAAATTTGAAAGATAGTTTTTCAAGGTACATCAGTCTAGGTTGAAGATTATTTTCCATTAGAGCTTGAGATACCGCACTACAAGCTCTCTCTGATTTGAGGGTTTGTGTTCAGAAGTCTGCTGCAATTCTGATGGACTTTCCTTTTTGAGTGAGATGTTTCTTTTCTCTAGCTGCCTTTAGTATTTTGTTCCTGTGTTGAATTTCTGGAGTCTTAATTATTATATTCCTTGGTGTAGATTTGCTCTGGTCATGGCTCTTTGGAGTTCTGAATGCTGCATTTATTTGTATGTCAGATTCTTTATCCATGTTTGGATGCATTATTTTTCCATTATTACTGTAAAGGGGTTTTTAATGGATTTGGCACTGTCTCCAGGTTTGTCACTGATTCCAGTCAATCTTATATTGTTCTTATTTCTTTCATCCTGTAGCTTTTTGATTAATTTTTCATGGTCTGTTATTGTTTTTAAGATATCTTTCTTTTCCTTGTTGGTAGTTGTGTTCCTGTCTTCTAGATCTGATATGCTATCCTTGCCTTCATTCAAGCTGCTGTGTGTGTTTTCAGTGGAGTCTTTAATCTCCTGCAGTGTTGTTTTAGTCTGTTTTATTGATTCTATTTGTTGTCTATGTTTGACATTTATGGTTTCCTTTGTTTTCGTGAGCTTTTCTGTTTATCTTTGTCTGCTCTAATGTCTTTCATTTGAATAGTCATTTCCTTCTGTACCATTTTTATTTGACCTCTTCCATTTGCTTTGTTCACTTCTGTCACCATCTTTTCAGAGTTCTATTTATTGGCTTCAGATTGCTTCTCTTTGTGCTCTGGATTTGTCCTAGACTAGCTTGTCATTTGGGGTTGCATTTTGCTTCTTTGATTTTCTACTTTCGATTTTATTTTGTTTTCTTTATTGATGCTTATAGATTTCTTATGTTAGATCTCTGTATTATTGGCGGCTAGGCTTTCTTAGATGATATCTGTTCCTCTGGATGTCTTTTAGATGTAGGTAGTTCTTGGTCTTTATGTCTGTCCCACAAACCTACATTCACAACATGTTAAGGCTTAGGGGTTAATTTATTTGTCTCTGCAGTTCTTTGGTACTGGAATATAGTGATGGTTATGAACTCTTACGATCCCAGAGTTGTCATAAAGTGGGGGAAAAATGGCTAAAGCATATCTGACATGCTGGTTGAAGTAATTCAGTTGGCAATAACAATAGACTGATGTACAATCTAGATATTGACGAACTGTGGTAGCTATTAGCCTGATAACTATAACTGTAGAATGGTCTACATATATATAATATAATCCAACTTATACCAGGAAAGTGTATGCAATGATTTTCTACTTAGTTTCATCCTGTTTTAGGGAAAGGAGTTTCAAGAAGATGGGGATAAGATAAAGAGATGAATGAGGAGCAAGGTTGGAGGGCATAGGATGATCATCCAAATTTGGGTAATTATAGGACACAGGAGAGAAGGATTGGAGGAGAAGGCCTAGGAGTTTTGAAGTGAACCAGAAAGAAAAGAGACAATGTTTTCTCACATGAAAGTTTCATAAAGTCAAGTGAGACAGTTGGTGAGAGGAAGAGGATGAGTAGAATAAAAAAAAGAGAGAGAGAGAAAGGTTAGAGTTCTAAAACATGAAGGAGACAGAAAAGAAGGAAAAGAAAAAGGGAAAAAAGAAAAGAAAAAAACCCCAGAAAACAAAAATATCCTCACACACCAAAAAAACATCATATAAAATGAAAAACAAAACAGGACAAAAAAAAGAAGAGAAAAAGAAAGGGAAAACAAACAAAAATAAACATACAACAAAAACAAAATGAAAAGAAAAACACTAATATAGCCAAATACTAAGAGAGAATACAATCACACACAAAAAAGTAAAAATACTGAAGTTCCCTTAGTGTCTATAGTTCTATGGTAAGACCCATTCAAACCCCAGAAATGTATGATCTGACCAAGATTGCAGGTGGATTTTTGCTGAACTTAGGTCTGATCTTTGTTTCTGGATGGGGCGGGGAATAGTTTTCTGTGGGTGATGTTATCTCCAGTCATTTAGAAAATAAAAAGAAAAATTTTAAAAAGGAGAAAATACAAGAAAATGTACTACCCACATCTCTTCCTGTCTTTGTCCCTAGATTTAGCACTGGTTCTACTTACTTACTACCTTTTGGCTGTTAGTATTACAATTGTATGAGACATTTCCCTACCTCTAGTTCTGCCTGTCCATTCTGTGCACCTTAGCCAGTGTCCTACGGTGTCATTCATGTTCATGAAGGTCTCCGGACCCTGAGTCCTGCTAGTGGAGAGATAGAAGGGTAGATCTCAGACTACTGTTGCCAGCTGTCCTGGGACAATAGAGTAAGAGAGGAGCTGAACTCAAAGTGGTCACTCTACCCCACCATTCCAGGACAAATCAAAAATGAATATTTATCCCTATTGCACTTTAATTTCTACTCTCTGATAATCTCTGGGTATAGTCATTCATTCAGTTTGAACACCAACTGTTTACCAAATAGCTGGGCATCTCACTTTATTTAATAACCAACTTAATATAATTATTCATAGCACAATATAAATCTTCATGAAATGGAGTACTGTCAGACAATTAAATTAGTTAAGTAAAAGGTATAACTTCTCTATTTCTAGGGAGACAATTTTTTATTAGTAGTAAATTGGATCTAGCCACAAGTCAGATTATTTTCAATTTTCTATTTATTTGCCTTTTGGGTTATATGTCTTTATAATATGTATTTTAGTCCTTTTCGGGGTTTCCAGGATACATTGCCAAATGTTTCAGTCTTATTTAGAGGTAATATTTCATCACTTCAAAGAAAATGTATTTGATTCCCTGTACAAAAAAAAAAAGATGTGTAGTTCTGCCTTTTACTGTTATAGATTCCTTACTCTCCCTCATTAATGTTTTGTCTTATATATTGCATTCTTCAAGAAAGCTTATCATATGTATATTAAAAACTACCAGATGAGGTTTTAATCTTTCCTTTAGTAATCCTATTTTTTAAAAGTGAAGAACAAAAACTAGTCTATTATATTCACATGTTATTTGTCATGTCCACTCCTGAAGATGGTTTCCCATGGGTACATTTTCCTTCATCATTAAGAACTTCCTTTTGCATTTCTTTTTTGAGTGCTGCTACTAGCAGTGCTTTATTTTCCCTTGATTTGAGAACGTCATTATTCCCTGTCTCATAAAAAATAGTTTTGCTAGATATAATATTTTAGAACTTTAGAGGTATTGTTCCATTGTCTTCTACTCTTTGTGGTTTCAAAGAGAAATCTATGTTCATTCGTGTGTGTGTGTATATGATTTTATTCATCTCTAGTTAATATTTTTCTTTTGTTTTATGCAGGTTGATTCTACTATGTCTGGACTTAGTCTCTTTGAGTTTATCATGTTTAGGATTCTCAAAGTTGGGTTTTTTACACCATTCTCTTTCTTCTTTCCATTCCAGATTCCAATGTTAATGTTTAAGCTGTCCTAGAAATTGCTGAGGCTTCCTCATTTTTTTTTCTTATAACTTTGTCTTTCAGATTGGATAATTTCTATTGATTTTTTTTAAAATTGGCTTCAACACCTCACTACACAGTTCAAACTCATAGTAATCCTCCTGTCTCAGCGCTCCCTCCACCCAGTGTTGATATTATAGGCCTGCACCACTAAGCCCATTTAGGGGGCTGGCATGTCATACCTGGGGTTCTGGGTTTGGCATGGCATACAATACTGGGGATTAAAACAAGGTCTTTGCGCTTGCCAGGCAAGCAGGTGCTTAGAGCGCCAAGCTATCTTCCCACCCCTCTTACTTACTTTTCTGACATATATTTAGTTTTGGTGATGTTTGTAGAGTGCTTTATGTAAGAAAACTGAGAATTAGGCTGTGGTGAACTTTTTCTATTATGGATGACACCATACATTCTATATATTTAAAAATAACATCTTGCAGTTCTTTTGTTTATTTATTTGATATTTTAGGGAAGGGTCTACAGGTTGTTCAGGGTCTCACTACTAGATCAGACTCGTAGTGATACTCCTGTTTACAGCCTCCCAAGAGCTGGGATTACAGACATAGGCCACCACACCAGTCTCAACTGCTGTCTCAATGCGCCGCAAGGGCAGGACTGGTATGGCAGCCCCAGGGATCTTATCCCTAGTCCTTGCACCTGCTTGCGGGTGCTTTAATCCACTGAACTATTTGGCCGGCCTGTGTGATTTATTTTATTTTATTTTTTTATTCATTTATTTTGCAGGACCTGGTTTTCTGAGAAACTTAATACAAGCTTTCTGCCAAAAGTGATATTTTACATGTTTATATCTGTGAGCACAGGTCAATTAGATATATTTTAATGAATAATTACCATCCCCTGGAGTTGTCAGCATTAACTTGATTCTGACCATATCACTCTGAAGCAGAGAACATGCCCCAATACTCCAAGGGCAGCAGTGGTGTTCTCTGTCTGTGTTCCTTAAGTATTTCCTTTCATACATCATTTCACCAGTTTAAAAGAGGAAATGCGAGGAAATTGTGCTTCTTGTCCATATAGCCTCCCCAGAACATATGGGCTATATAGTTACAAATATAGACATAGCTCCCTTAAATTCTATGAGCTTCTGCCCAGCACAGATGACAAGTAGAATCTAACTACATCAATTTAGGAAGCTAAAATGAGATAAAATAACAATTATTTACTCTTCTGAAAGCATTATTATTAAAGTATAATCCTTAGTCTTAATAATTTAATGAGCCCAAATTATGCTAACTATAAGTACATATAATGCTGTTTTATTTCCTTAATTTAAAACTGCCAGAGTATTTAAAGACTAAATTATCAGCCTAAATCTCTGTTTTGGCTGTTAATAATGTTCTAACTCAAATGACTTTGTATCTTATCTAAATAAATAATATATCTGTAAAACAGTAGGTTTTTAAAATAATAAAATAATATGGCAATGGTCTGTTCCATGCCATACCCACCTGCAGAAACCTCTAACAGAAATGAGATCTTCTACCCGCACTTTTATATATAGCAGCTGTTTTATTGGCAGTTCTCATTTAAATAAAGATGTATGTAGTTGTTTTTAACATAATTGTATTAGTTGTGTTTATAAATATTTAAAAATTGGTATTTGTCTTAAGGTGATGAACTCCAGATTTGAAATTGCATCATAATTTGACCATACAGCCAAAAACAGCTTCAAAATGTCATTTTTCTTTTTTGCTTAGGGCTTTTTTGTTTGTTTTTTAAGAAGTGATGGCACCGTCTCGTCAGTTCTGAAGTAGACCTACCACCCTGGAGTAACTTAATCAATGACCACACTTCCTTAGTGTATATCAGCCCAGTAGCCTATTGTCCATTAATGTGTGCTAGGATCTAACAAAGAAACTAATTGCAAATAATTGCTTCACTCTTTTATAGCTTCTTTCAAATATTAGCTAGACTAAAATAAAGAAGTTAAAGATTATTAGAATATATCATGCCACAAAGGCCAGTAATAACATAGTTTGTCAAACAATAACACTCAAGATGTAATATCTCTAGTATAGTTCATTTACTGGAATTTAAAACTTTTATAATGCTACATATAGGATGTAAGGTCCACATAAGAAACAAATGAAATAGTATTCAAAAAGGGCTCTAGGTTTGGACATGATCAGTCCTGACTTCTCATCCCCTTTCTGCACTTCACAGTTGGTTGGACAAGTTAATTTAATCTCACTAAGTCTCAAATTCCCAGTCTGTAATACAGGGATAGTACTGGTAGCAAACTCTTAGGGACAAAATTCTTAGCTAAGTATGCAACATAAGGCTCATTGAATGAAATTATTGTCATTATTGCTTTTGTCACCACTTTCAAATCTTTTAAAATAATGGCAGCAGATTGTAATTGGTAAAGGAAAAAATTCACATTATTGGAATATAATTGTTGTATAGTTTGAAAAATTTTAGTTACAGTCATTGACTATTTTACCTACTATGAATTGATATGCAAAAAATGTGCCAAAGACATTTGAGTAAACCAACAGTTGAAAAATCATAAACTAGCTTCTTACACCTCATAAATCATATCTTGATTTCATTTAGTTATTTTTGACTTTTAAAAGAAGATTGAGTTACATGTCTCTTTAGAATTAAAGGTTTTGTTAATGTCCCTGGAAAGGCTTAGAATTAACCTGTGACTTTCATGTCAGAATGATCACAACTTGAACATTCATCTGAAAATTTAGCTGCTGGGAACATTCTTGCTGTCCAGTAATGTGAAATGAAATTCTTACTTTGACAGGCATCAGCAAGTAAGTCAGTCTCTTAAATGAGAGGCACTGTAGTGCATCACTCAGGGAGAAAGGTGATGAGAAGGTTAAATAAGAAATGACCCAGTCATCTGGGGAAATAATGTTATTTTAAATAAAGTAAGTCAGAAAACTTGATTTTTAGTCTTGATGCTGATACCTAAACTCTTTGATATAGATCACTATATTTCTTTTTGCTTTAATTTCTTTATCCCTAAAATGGGTAAAATAATATTTAGTCTTTGTTGTTTAATGGATTATCCTCAACTCCAGACAAGATATTTATGAAATTCTTTGGAAATACAGAGTATTATTCAACTGTAAGTTCAAATTTCTTTTATTATTAGCACTGAAAAGGAAAGCTTAATAAACCCTTGTTATCAGACATGATTTGTATCATGAGTGTTATTATGATATCTGAGTTTTTCATCTGCATCTACTTAAAATGAATGGGGAAATCATTTAAAGACACAAAATTGGCTTTAGTGCTACAGAACTCGTGCTTCTTGAAGCAGAGAAGAGAGTTACAGTGGGATTAAGTTCATCTTTAGGAATACCACAATATTCTTTGACAGTTACTATTTTAACTTGCATTTGAGTTTTAATCAAATGTTAACTGTAAAATTTTTGAAGCTCACCTTAGAATTTAGTATCAAGATCAAGAAAATTGTAGAGCCAGGAGGATAGCTCAGTAGAATAAGCACTTGCCTGGCAAGCACAGGGTCCTGAGTTCAATCCACAGTCCTGTGGGGGAAAAAGAAAAGAAAAGAAAAAGAAAAACAAAATTGTAAATAAGAACAGAAAATAAACCAAAAGAAATTCATTGAATTGATATTTCACTAATTAACCATTGGTTAGCATTAATAAATTAAAAAAAAAAAAAAACACGTTTCCTTCAACTTGGTTCTAAAACACCCATGAACAATAATAGCCATAGACCCAGCAAAACTTTAGTCCTTTCCTTTTCCTATTTCTCTAGGCTGCAGATCTGGAATTTGAAGAACAGGAAATCTCCTTTGGCCCTTTCCACCAAATCTTGTAAGATGTAGAGTAGCTGTAGAGTTTCAAAGCACAGGGAAAAAAATGCTTATGGAGTTAAGTAGAATGGTCCACAAGGAGATGTTGTTACTTTCCTTACCTCCAGGGTAATTGATTTGGTTTCTTCATCGATTTTCTTTTCTGACATTGAATTAATGTATGTCGTAGAGCTATGTTCCTTCACAATTTAATTTTCAGGTATTATGGAAGCTTCATCATCAAGTACATTTGTTTCTGTGGCCTAATTGTTAGAAAGAAAATAACCATTTAAACTATGAATCATACAAGAAAAAATAAGAATGATCAAGGTATGCAATATACATTACCAATTCCCCAGTATTAGTGTAACTGTTATACCACAACCTACATTAATGATAAAAATACATTACATAAGAAAAAAGAAAGTAAATAAATTGCAAGCATACACTAATAATAAAAAGCAAAAGTAAAAGAAACTAAAATTAAAAGCGTATAGCCTTGCCTTTTACATGTCTTGTGGCCAGGAAGCGATTGGTCTCATGGTGCCCCTCTATAGCAGGAACTATACTTTGTGCCATGGACATCACCAAAACCAAGCACAGCTGTGCTAATGGTGGCTTATGCTTGATCTTCCTTTAAAAAGAAAAGCCTATGAAAATGAATTCCTGATCTGCTTTCCATGTTTACTTGTAAAGTGTTGTAAAAACTCATTTCATTTCGGCTATTTATTAAAGGCTTATGTTCCTAGACTACTCAGCTTCTTGTTAGAAAATGGAAGCAGCCTGCTTTGCCTTGCAGATTACTGATTCCTTGATTCAACAGACCTCTAAGGGATAGGTAAGGAGGTGAGAATATGATTTTGAGCTGGGATTGGTGGCACACACCTGAAATTCCTACTCTTTGGATGATTAAGTCAAGAGGATTATAGTTCCAGCTCAGATGTACAGCCTTGCAATTTAGCAAGACCCTATTCCAAAATGAAAATAACAAAAGGATGATGTAGCTCATTGTGGAGGCCCTAAGTTCAACCACCAGTAATACACATACCAAGGAAAATAAGAGACAGAGAGATAAAAAAGGAGAGGGAAGAAGGAAAGAAAAGAGAAAAGGAAAAAAAAAAAAGGAAGGTAATTTTGATCATCATTAAATCAGATTAGAAGGAAATAGTTGGGTCTGTGGCTAGAAGTACTAATAGGGAAGCAAAATATGTTGAATATTATTTGAAGCCTCCATAATTATTGTAAAAAGGCCAGCCAGTTTTTAAGACTAAAACCAAGAATAATTTATATCAATGAACAAAGCTTTTCATTTTTTTAACCATTTCTGTTATATTTCTGTTTTAGATGAGGGATTTTCAGTTTTTAAAACAAGAAGAGTATACATTTGACGAAGTAACCATATGTGTTCACTTTGTAGTCATGATAGGTCACATTCAAACCAGTTTACAGGGCTGGCAAAATAGCTTAGTGGTCTAAAGCACCTGCTTAGGTAAGCTTAGGCAACACAGGGACTGCAGTTCTATCCCTGGCACGACATGCTGCACCAGCCTCGCCCCAGGGCCACAAAAGAAAAACAAAAGTCTCAAATCAGTTTACATTATCTTATATAGTATTTCACAATTTTCATTTTGAAAACAAATTTACCTAGTGGAATCAGAACTTATGCCAACATCTGACTACCTTGAAAGTTTTTTTCATCACTCCATACTCTGTCACATGTTATAAACTCTATTATAGAATAAAATATGTGAAAGCTTCAGGACATTCAAAGTGTGTTTGGTAAACTCCTAGGTTGGTAGCAAACTATTTCTGAAACCTTATCACAGTCTAGTCCCATCACTTAAATGCTCTTTCATGAGTATGACAGCCCATTGTACTTCAGACCAACAGTAGCTGTGGATACCACCTTGGTTCTTGTAACATAGTGAGATGAGCCTGGCTTCATTAGTTACGGTGGACTAGAGTATACCTGTAACTCTTATAACCATTGACTAGAGATTTCATGAAAATATAGTAAGTGTTACTTCATTTTTAAAAATCACAGATCTTGTGGACTTTCTGTAACTGATAAATGGAGAAGGAAGTAAATTTTGAGGTTACCAGGGCTACATCACACAAGCATTGTTTTACTATATATTTATCATATGCTACAGTCAAAATGAAAGTAATGTCAATTTAGTATGACATCAGTGAAAAAAATCACTAAAATCTGAATCTGCACTAATAATTTTTAAGAAAACATTTTTTCTTATATGTGATCCAAAATACTGATGTTATCATTGGTATAACTAGGAATTTAAGCAATTATCATTTCAAAAGTTGGTATTATTGGACAAGACGTTACTAAGGATTGCAAATCCCAATGAGGTCAAATTAATATAGCAAGAGGCTAATGCCCAGATTAGAAAGACTGTTTGCTCCCTGAAGAAATGTGATTAAATCTGGATCAATGGCATGCACCTGTGGTGTAGCTATAGAGGAGGCTGATGGGGGGATCACTTAAGCCCATTTGAGGCCAACTTGTGCAACATAGCAAGACCTATTATAGGTTCTGCTATGAGTAGGTTCTTCCCTAGTTCTACTATGAGTATCCACATTGGCTGTGTGAGTTCTTTATATTGTTATATTTTCTGTTACTTTTACATATATTGCAATCTTTTTCTTTTTTGTTATTTGACTTTTTATTCATGATATTCTTTGACAAAAGTTTTGTGCAGTCACACATAATATATCAGTTTTAGATTTTTGATTTTTGGAGTATTGTTGTTGAGGTTTCGTATAACATACTTATCTATCATGCATACTCCCATGCTACTTTGAATCCTTATCTCTAGAAAAGTATAATAAATGGATTGTATTTTTAAATATCACAAGCATAACATTTTTTTCATTCTCCATACAAGTGGTATATGAAATTCCTCTTATTTTACTTATCCTATTTTACTTGTCATTTTTGTACACTATATTAATATTTATACATCAATATTATGAGGAGTACCAGGTATGATGGCTCATTTCTATAATCCCAGTACTAAGGAAGCTGAAGCAGGAGAATCGCTGCAAGTTCACTGCTAGCCTGGAGCTACATAATGAGTTTAAGGAGAGCCCATAATACACTCAGAGACTCTGTCAAAGTAAACACACACACAGAGTTCATTTGTTCATTATTTTAGTCCATGTCTGTTAATTAATTATTGTTTTTGTTATGTAATTTTTTTCTCCCTAAGAGAAAAATTATGTTTTCTCGTATAGATCTAACAAGTACCACTTATTTGATAAAAACCATTTTTGATGAGATTTAGATAGGTGAGGTCCTAGAAATAAATACTCACATCTTGGTCATTTCCATAAATCCCATACTGAGTGTAGCATGTACCAGCAACAGATTGCTATAATCCTTTCTCCAGATCTGACCATTGTATTCAAAAGAGAAGCTAGAGTAGTGGGTCTACTATGTATATTTTCACTGCTTTAAATTCACGGATGATATAAAAAAAATGAAGAATGCACTAGCTTAGTGTTTGATCTTTACCACATACATCTAACGTCACGATCAATTGCTTTTAGTATTTTCTTTGAAATCATGTAAAGGTTTATATGTGCCAAATTTCATAAGGATCACATGATAAGGTCAAGAAATACAAATTCCAAGGTAGAATTTATATGCCCAGTTCACATATGACAGTAATACTATATAACCATATGTTGAATATAATACACTTTATGTAAATGCTATTCTTGAAAGCAATCCAATCAATAAAACCTAAAATAAATAACTCTTTAATAACACATTTCAAATAGACTGAAAATGGAAGAGATGGGCTCTGTGGCAAGAATATTCCAATAAAATTGACATTCAGAGGCTGTTAAAACATAGTAAAGCAATCATGAAACAAAAAAAGAAAACAATATTGAGAAGTTTTCTACTGTACTGTATGCCAAGATACAGCAGTCATTTTTATTTAAAGAGCTGTATTTTATTTAAAAACTGTATTTCCACATATTAAAAAGCAAATTCATCTTGCTAGTACCAGTAGCTAAATATAGTTTGTTAAAAATATACTATATTAACCAAAAAAGTAAAAGATATATAACATTAAACAGGAAAGTGTCAAAATAGAAAAGACTTACATTTCAGTGAAGATTGGAACTACACTGAGTTTTATCATTAAAGAAGGTTATGGGAAAGCTACTGAAGGAAACTTCAAAAGCCTAGTAGTAAAAAGTGATTATAATGTTGGTAAAACTCTTAAACAGATCAAATAACCCATAAGTAGTCCTAATGCACTGAATCTTTGAACATGTGTGTGTCTTTTTCAAGCTGACAGGGTTGCCAGTTTTTCTTTGTTTCCAACATTTTTTTAAATCCAAGTTATAAACTGTTAATGCTCAGTAGCTCAGGGTGTAGAAGCTTTACCTTCAAAAGTGACCTGAGCTGAAATTTAAAATGTCTTTTTTCTCGTTAGTACTGGAAAACAAAGTTTTGTGACCCCATCTTGTATAGACAGTTTTATCTTTTTCCATACAATATACTGAATGTACACAAATAAATCAAACAGTGAAGGTTCTATGTAATTATTTAGCTATTTTTTCATTTATTCATCAACCCAAATTTATACATTTAAACTTTATAAAGACCTACAAGTAAATAATCTGATATCAAAAAGGGGGGGAAACCAATAGGGGGGAAAGAATTGAAATACGTTATATATGTGTTGCACTAATTCTCCAAAATGAATGCAATTATTATATACTTACTATGTACTGCAAAAAAATCATACACTAAAATGAGATGTTAGTAGTGTAACTGATGTTTTTAATTTTAATTTTGTCACTTCAGATCCTGGGAAGACACTGCCTGAAGGCCTTGATTACAGCACTGTATGGCTACAGACAGTACCTGGAGAAACAGACAGTAAGAGTGGTATACCACCTTCCCTTGTAACACTACAAGTTAAAGACTTCCTTAATGGGCCAGGTGATTATAGTAATTACATATTAGATCTCTTGGAAATTTTGACCTTTTTGCCAAAAATAAATAGTTCACTTGTTTTCCTAATATGTGCTCTCTTTGGGCTGCCCCTCCTAGAGATCAAAAGACAGATATAAATATGCTTTATAATTACCTCTAGCCTGACAACAAGTGGTTGATTAAAGAATAGCTGGCTTAAAGCTAAAATTCCAATATTTTATGTCTACCTTTTGTCTTGTGTTGTTTAAATGAATGAGCTTATCCTCTCTGTCTAAGATTTCTTTTCTTTTTTCTTTTTTTTTTTTTTTCTTTTTTTCTTTTTGGCAGAATTGGGGATTGAACTCAGGCCCTTGTGCCTGCCAGGCAAGCACTTATTCTACTGAGCCATCTCCCCAGCCCCTCAGTTTTCTTACTTGTATATGAAGGAAATAAAATGGATAGAAGGATGAATGGTTGAACACATGATGTTCATACATAAAATAGTACATATAGCTAGATTAGATGCTTGAGTGCATTCATTTCAAATACTTAGGAAAGTGCTTGAGACACAGAAAGCAATTAGTTCTTTGAGATACATAGGCACAGATACCAAATGTGGTTTACATAGTCATAAAAACCCAAGAAATAAGTACTACAATTATCCTGTTTTATTATTAAAGCAGCAAAGACTAAAAAGTAAAGGAAATTGCCCACTTATAGTGGCAGAAAAACTATTTTAAAATCTGTCTTTATATTTACAAAGACTAGATCTTAATATCTCTACTAATCTACTTTTAGTATAAATATTATTTTTCTTTTTCCTCCTCTTTTCCCATTCTTTTTCTTATTCGTTTGTCTTTTGTTCCTTTTCTTCTTTTATTAGTCTTCTCTTCAACAAAGGGTTAAGTATTTATTTAACAAAAATTACTATATTTTAGTTTTTCTTCTGTTATATGGAACAGTATTTTAGAATGTTTATCATCAAATAAATATTTATTTTTCCAGTAAGAATGTATAATAAGGGCCATTGAGATAGTGCAGTGTACTGAGTGTTTGCTTAGGCAAGCACAGGGACCAGAGTTTGATCCCTATGCAGAGTTCCAACACATGCTGTGTTGGCCTCACTCCTGGGCATGCTGAGCCAGCCACCAAAACCAGGCATGGTGGCTTACGCCTGTATTCTCAGAGCTGGGGAGGCTGAAAACAGGAAGGTAACTAGGAATCCTAGCTGCATAATGAGATCCTGTACCAAATACATAATAAATAAATAAATAACAAATGAGTTTATAGTTTCAACTCTGCGAAGCATCAGTTTTGATCAGGGAAATGTCCATGTGTGGACCCTGTGGAGTGTTCGTGCTATGGCGCCTCAGTGCTCCTGTGGTGCATGAATGTAAATGGAGAGGGCCAGTCACAAGATCTGGACTGGACAGAGCCAGAAGCCGAGGGGCTTGGTTGTTCTTTATGCTTGTACCTCCAATGCTATCATGAAGAATTATTTCTATTCATGATAAGTATCTGGACATGCTTTTAAAAATAGGAAGTTAGAAACTGAGGATGAAGGATAAGGGAGTCATTAATATTGGAAGAAACTTTTGTGTAACTTAGTAGATAGGTTGGAAGAGAATAAGTTCTAGTACTTGTTTTTTGAATATGAAATGTTCTCTTTTGCTGAATTAAAACCACCATGAATTATAGGAAAAGATATTTCATGTATCATTAAAAAGAAACTTATGGAGCTAGGAAACATGACATTGTCAAGCCATGCAGTTATATGTAGAAGATGAAGGCAATGATCCTAAGAATCTCCAGAAGATTTTTGAATCTAGCAGTTAATTGGAAAGATTCGCACCCTAACTATATATACTGATATCTGTGAACTAAGCAACTGCACTGCAGATGGTAATCTGTA
>NDGN011200158.1:0-12142 GCA_002564285.1 Tympanoctomys barrerae | reverse complement strand
CGATCACATTCCTCTGTGGCTCCATAATCTCCTTGATCAGAAAATTTAGGGCACAACTGAGTTGCATGATGTTACAGTACGGGTTCTCCTATGTCCTCAGTCTTCACAGACCTTGAAAGACTAGGGCCAAAATGTTGGCAGACCTTTCAGCCCTTCCTTTCCTCCAATTTTTGATCTGCGAACTTAGGTTGTTAACCCTCCAGAAGAGAAGCTTATGATTACCCTGCAACATACGAGTGTCCACCTTGATTAGTTTTACTATTTACCACAGGAAGGCGGGCATCCCCCAGATGGCTATAAGGGAATGTGGTAAGTGCCTCCACCGTGGTGGGCTGCGGCACCACAGCAGCACAAGGAGAGCAAGAAGAGGTGCCCCAACCTGCCCTCTGTATAAGCAAGAGGTCAGCAGCTGAACTGAGAGGAAGAAACCCCTTGGGCGGGAACAGAATGTGCCACAAGAAAGCATAGCTGGGCAGAAACCGAGGCTCACATGGGAATCCCGCGGGGTGCAGCCGGTTTAGCGCAGTGGTGGGATTACAGCCCGAGGCTGAGGCTGGGTTCAGAGGCTGCTACTCCTTTCCCGTGGGAATTCAATGACCTCCTCAGGATTATATTTTCCACCTGTGGGTATAGCCCCAACAGTGAAATCCCTCCTTTACTAGTTAGCCAAAACAAAGTACGAGTGTGAATTGGTGTGACTGTCTTCTCTTCCCGGCCTATTTTCTCCTTCAACGTAGCTGCTGCTGACTAATGACTGAAACCGATTTAGAGCAATTTGGGACCTGAATTCCTCCTGGCAAAGTACACAGGATTGCAAGGCTGAAAGGAACCCGCCTATGAAGCAGAGCCTCATCATTGATTATCCTATTCATACGCGTTGGAGCGGGCACTTCTCGGGTCTCTCGGTGATAACCAGGGCTCTAGCCAAAGCGCTAGCAGGGGCTGGCCGGAACTCATTTTCAGATATGAATGTAATTCATATGTCGATACTTTTTTATTCTAAAAGCTAGGAACGAAGGTTGCGCTTGCTCGGCGGGTGGGGGCCCTTGTTGTTTTCTCTCACTGGCAGCCTCCAGAAGGCTACACTCAGAGGAGGAAGCTGTCCACCGAGCTGAAAGGAAACGTCACTCATGCCCAGGATTTCTGGAGAAGCAGAACCAGCGGCAAAAATTAATGCCGAAATAACTTCAGTCAATAATGCTCACCTTCTTCCTCACTGAACCACGCAGTGAGGACAAGCGGCGCACAGATGACTAATTAAACAGCCAAATGCCTCGTTGACCGGGGTGGTGGAGGGGCAGCAGCACAAGCAGAGGGGCAGGGGGACCCAGGGGAACAGCAGGGGCAGGCGCGGGGCGCAGCCGGAGGTCCCCGCGAGGGCTGAGCAGGCCCCCAGGACGCGCGTGCCACGCAGGAGCCCGCGCTGTGTCGCGCACACCCGGCTACCTGCAGCACTCCGCTGTGTTATTCGGGTTCTGTGGGCATATGGAGTTTATTTTTAATGTTTCTTGCTATAGATTGTAAATCTTAACAACGTTTTTAAGATTGTCTTTGCAAATGTTCCCTGGGGTTAAAAAGCGGCTGGAGCGTGCAATAAGTATGATAAGGACTTTGATAGCCCATTTATTTAAAACACCATCCTAAAAAATTAAAAAAAAATAATTAAAGCAAGTGCCATCTCCAGGTATTTATTTATGATTTATCACTAAATTCTACGTGAATGGTCCCTGAATGGTGTGTGTTTGTCCTTATTTAATGCATCCCGGTGCTGAGTGGGGCTGGCTTGGAAGCCAAAAATTAAATCACTTCATTCCTCTCCCTGCGGAATAAGTACCCAGACTCCTCTCTCCACCTTCCAAAATAGGCTTCCAACCAGCCAGTTCTTTGCAGAGGCTGCCAGGTCCGCATGCAGTGAAATCACATCAAAAATTAAAGGGCAGGTCGCCCGAGGGAGCACTGTGCCCCGGGAATCCCTTCCGCTACATGTTCAGATTTCTCTCCCAGGCAGTTCTCGCTGAGCTGGTACAGAGGTGGACCAAAGGAAGGAAGGGCCCTAGCGACGGGGACTTCCGAGTAGCAGCATGTCTAGGCTTAGAGCCCGTGAAAATTCCAAGGAGCAAGGTTGAGAACTTGGTGACTCCACCTCAGACCTCTGTCTGTGCCTTCAATGCCCAGTGTCAGGGGCGAAGGTGGCAAGAAGGTCACCTGTGAGCAGCTGAGGGCTGAACCTTTGTGGAACCAGTGTCCTCCCCCAGGTGCGCTCCTGACCTTCAGTTTGCTGGGTTTCCTTCCTGTTTATAAATAACATTAGGGTTGGGTTGAAAGTAACTAATGAATTCCTTCCTTGGGCATTCCTTCCTGTTTGACAATCTTCAAAGTGCTTCTGAAACTTCAACTTACCGGTTCATATTCAGTATCAGAGGGTTTTATATGCAAGATCTGTCACAGTTCGCGTGCCCACAGGAGTTGTGCGTTACCTCGGAGGTCCCCACGGAGTTGAGTGACTCGTAGGGTCCCCTCTCTGATGGCCCTGCTCCCAGCTCATTTCTTCTTCAGGTTTGGGAATAGAGAATTTTGTCATCATTTTCTACTAAAATCCTGCCTAGGTCTAAAGATGATTAAGTCATTCTGTCTCCTTGTTTTGACTCCAGGGGATGTCAGCTTCACTCATGGCCATTGGAAGTCCTGTTTATAGAAGCACAAGCTCAGAAGAGAGCTAACAACACACCAGTCCCTGCCGGCTCCAGGGCTCCTTTAGACCCCCAGGTTTTCTCCCACACGGAGGCAGCTTTCCAAAGGAGCCTTCCATGAGTTCTGCAAGCGCGTGTGGGAGGAAAGCAGAGTTGTCGCTCTGGTGCGCAGAGCCACCTGGACACACCACCACAGCTCCGTTTCCAGAGGGCTTTCATGGCTTTTTTTTTCTTACATGCCTATATTTATCTTGCACATCACAATGAAATTGAGACAGACCGCTGCTGGTTAATTAGCACCCCACTTGGTGGAGAACCCCCACCGCTCTGCTGCCTTGGAGTGCTGGTAGCCCCCAGGAATTTAATAAGCACTTTAGTAGCTCAGAGACCGGAAAGGCCGGTGCCCACTCAGGGTTCAGATGCAGAGATGGTGGCACAGTGGTACCCTATTTTGAGAGCACACCAGGCTATTGAGAGAACAACACCCCAGCTAGCACAGGATGACTGAAGCGTCAGGTGAGTCACAGGCCTGAATTAATACAGTCACCGAGCAGGGCACTGCTCACTGCTCGTGTCTGAGCACGGCCACCATCTCTCACTTCCCGGTTCTCCTCTGCGAGCTGCAGGAGCACAGTCCCTGCTGCCCCAGACCCCTCACAACTTTAGCCTACCTCTTCCTATTGCTGGCTGTACCTCCCACTACCAGCAACCCACTTAACCCCTAGAGACAGCATTATAATCTTCAGGAGCAAGTGGCATGGTGCAGAAGCGCGTTTACCGGCAAGCCATTCCTTGAGCAGCCACGGCAGAAGACCACTGACTTACTCTGCCTTCCCCAGTCCACAAGGAAGATCCTCACAGTGTCCACTGCAAATCGCAGGACAGTTCCCTCAGCCACAGGACCTGGCTCCAAAAGTTGAACCTGGGCAACAGCAGGCAATAAAAGGCAGGAATAAGGCATAATCTGTGACATTAAGTACTGCCAACGCACACGACTGAAGGGAGAAAAATCTAATCAAGGAAACCACATTGGTGCTTAGAAAACAGAAAGGCCGGAGCCAGAGAGGAAGGGGGCTCTAAGTCAAGCACTACAAGAGAAAGAGACTGAACACTGAGGAAGACTACTAGAGACAGAAACTAGGAGGTCATTGGGAATGCTTTGCACGAGGTATCAGTGGAAACAACGAAGCAGCAAACCAGAGGGGCTTCCCTTTGCTTTTATTTGCTTATTAAAAGTAGATCCAAGGTTTAGCGTGAAGCTAATGCTCCACCTCCAGGTAATTGAATTCCTTGTCCTTGAAACTGTGATGATCTTGATTATCTTACCATTAATTATTGTCTTCTACTCTCCATCATTAGAAAGATGGTGTCGCTAGTTATCTTTTTGTGTGCATCTCTCCTGCTAACTCGAATTCACTCGGGGTAGGAGCGCATTTCCACCAGGGAATTTCCATATTTCTTTAGCAGTTTTTTTTTTTTTTTTTTTTTTTTGGCGGAACCAGGGAATGAACTCAGGCCCTTGCGCTTGCCAGTAGCAGTTATTATTGTGATTTCACATTATATTTGCTCAAAAAACATTTGTGGAAAGCAAGGTAGATTTGATCTACGTAGGAATCCTATGATAAGAGCTTTGTCTGTCTTTGATCTGTTCATGAATCTGCCCTGAAAACACTAGGCAGCACTAGAAAAGTAACAATTTTTCAAATTAATTTAAAATGCAACTTTTATGAAAATCAATAAAATATTACCTGCAACTCAAATTGGTTCTCTTTTTATATCATTTCTGTTTAATTTATGTAAATTTAGTAATGTTTATTTTTGGATAATGTTCCATTTTGATGGTACCTTAAATAAATATCAATTCAGACATTTTACAACTCAAAGATAACTCCTATCTATAGATTTCTGAAACAAAAACTTACATCTGAAAACAAGGTCTAAGTTGCCATTAACTGGAGTTTCTGATTTCCATCTTCTAGGTGATAATCAGAAGTTTGAATGTATTTTCCCACAGAAAAATAAAAGAAGCAGGCTGGCTAGCTCAGCAGCTAAGACCAAGGACCCTCTTCACTTCTGCACAAACACAAGCTTGAGGACAGACACCAGCCACCCGGGAGGGCACACAGCGGACAGCACTGGTCCCGCAGCCAGAGGGTGAGCTGCCTACCAGGCCGCCTCCTCTGGCTCTCCCCACCCTCCAGCCTATTTCAGCTGTCACGTGAAGCTGCTCACGTACTGACCAGGAAGAGCAGCGCCTCAGAGACACCCCTCCCGCGCCACAGGTCAGATCCGGATTCCTCGGGGTGGGGAATTCCACCGGCTTGCCACCACGCTCCTCGCTCACCACTCCCTTTCACGCTTGTCTTCAGCAGCAGGAGCTGCTTCCCTTGGCTGAGTTCTGAAGCCTGTCTCCTGTCCCCCAAGCTTTCCTGTTGTACCGCTCTCCCCCATCTTACTTGCCTTCACAGGATTGCTACTTGGTGACAGCCTTGGTTTAAAAATAACCTCATTCTGGAAGCCACCATTTTTCTCCGATGCCTAAAGCCAGTGCGAGGCTTGGATAAGTGCCCTCCACACAAAAGTCCAGGTGCTAACCGTGTGCGGTGCTCTTTAGTGGGAGACAGCAGAAGCTCGGGCACACGGGGTGCACTGGAAGGACTTCTGACGCTGGGGAAAGGTGCCTGCCAAAAGGCCTAGCAGGACTCCAGGCCTGGCTTTGTCTTTTTGCTTTTGGCCGTGCAGTGAGGGCTTCCTCTTGTACACGACCCCAGCAGAATGCACGGTGCCACCCAGACAATGCAGAGCCAGTTGGCTATAGGCTGAGCACCCCAACAGAAACTTTCCTCCGCTTAAGTTGATTTTGTCACTATATCAGAGAGCTGACGAAGGCAAGTATTTGTTTTCTGTATCCCAGTAGCACCTTTTCAAGAATGTGTCCACCATAATCAAATTCTTGCTCTTACGATCTGCGCTATGCGATAGACTCTAACCTACAGGCAGGAAAAGGGAGCTTTCCACCCTCTACTCTCAACGTCTAAAAGAGTTCTAGATAAAAAGTGTGTGTTTAGCAAACGACTAATAAATTCTACATAAAAGCTAGAAACCATTTCCAAGCTCACAAGTTGCTCCGGCCATTTACTTACTTACAGAAGCACTGAACACTTGCTATGGACCAAGCAACACGCACCAGGAATCCGAATGACAAGGTGGACTTATTGCTGATAAACTACTCATGGTTCTCCAGAGAAAAGAAACACAGTAGAACATTAGGTACAGACGCAGATGACTTAAAACTCAATATTCGAACAGAGACATATAAGGATTTACCCTGAGATGTTGAGTATGATGCAGGAAAGATTCGACGGTCTGCCTCTTGCAACCTGAACACCTACCCAGGCAGCTCAGCCACGTAATTCAGTTCGAGCGCAAAGGCTTCAGAACCTGGGAAAGAGTGGAGGGAGTCTCGGTCTGAGGTCAAGAGAAGCTGTGACAAAGTGTTTTAGGTTCTGCAGTAGGCAGAAAAGAGAAAGAGTAAACTGTTCTCTGTCAGGACCCTCAGCTCCACTCCTTCTTGGCTTGGGTTGGATGGTGCCTACTCAACAGTGGGGGGCCAGGCTACTACTCTCTGGTCTATCCATTACAATGCTAATCTCATCCTGAAACGCCTCATGGCCACACCCTGACATACCATGTCACGTGGCGACCTGTGGCTCAGTTGTGCTGCTTCTACTCTTTTAGAGTTTATTGTCTTGGAAATTTTCTACTGGAAACTATGAGGAAATTAGGATTTTAAAATTCAGACTGAAATGGAAGCGAAGATTTTAGAGGCCTCAACCCCACAAAAAGGAAAGGTTTTCACTGGGTGAATTAGGTCCTAAATCCAGTGCCTCCAGCAGTACACAGGTATTCATAAATGTTCTCAACTACATGGAGCTATGGCCTTACCATCCTGAACACGCCCAGTCTTATTGGGACTACAAGGACTATGGCTCTTTCAGAAATAAAAGGGTTATATGTAATCGTTACAGTACTTTATTGTAAATTTGGAAAGCAACCTTCTCCAAAAAGCTCACTCACCCAGTTTTAGTGACCCCAGAAAACCCTTTGTCCTAAGTTGAAGACTTTGCCCTACCTGGGCCATTGCCACCTCTCTTTGCTTCCAGATCCACCAGACTAAACCCATTTTTCACTCTCCCCTGAGTGGTCATCCTAAAACATCCATCAACATGTCTCCCTTTCTCAAGATTATCAAGTCTTTCTATGAGGATCGGAAGCTCAACACCATAATTCATAAGTTTGCTTGTATTTACAGGCTCTTCCATCTCAGTTCAGATGGCAGGGGCTCCTGTGATGTAAGTGAGGGGCCACCCGGTCATCCTCAAGGAATAGCAGGGTTGAAAGATTTCAGGGACTGCCCTTTGCCCCTGGGATCCATTTCAAAGTGCTTAATAATGAAAGGAAAGGGCCCTGCAGGTCAGGTTCTGACCTTTGATGTTAGATCCCCTAATAAAGTATGCTATTTCATGCACTTTACACCCACGTGGGCAGAGAGGGAAGGGAATGGGGGAGAAGGGTGCTCGTAGGATTATCTTTCAAGTAGGTTTAGGCATGAGGAAAACAGAAAAGGTAACTGTGGCTAAATGAAGATATAGGATCGAGGCAATTTGAAAAGTCCTTGTTCCTTGATTTTTTTAATTTAAAAAATCATATTTATATCTAATGCCCAAAACTGTTGCTCAACTGAAGATCAGAAGGAAAAAAAAAATGATCTTTAATGGAATGAAACCTTAGAAAGGAAATGCACACGATGGAGAAGCGTGACTTCCCCGCTAGCCTGAGGTGCTCTGATGGAGGACAAATGGCCTGAGGTGGAGGGAAGTGAGGGGAGGGAACCCAGCTTGCAGCATTTCACATGTGATGGCCTGATTTTCCTCTGCGTAAAATAAAACATGAAATAGGCTGGCAATAGTAGGAAGGATGGCAAAGGAAAGCTAGATTACTGAAGAAGTAGAACCTTGTGGGGTAGTTGCTATAGAAAATGAGACAGGTGTTGACCTAAGGACTTGAGTCTCCCTTGCATGAGAAATCACCCGGCATGGTCAACTCCATTTGTACGGAGGGGTGATTTCACAGGAAAGCAGTGAAGCCCAAGCCAGTCTCTGCACTAGCACAGAGCTTGAAAGACTATTTCTGTAGGAGGCTAGATAGCAAATCCTTCGGGCCTTGCTGGCCAGATGGTCCGTGTGGCAAACGCTATACTCAGTTTTGTCACTGAGAAGCGTGTAGAGACAATACGTAAATGGAACGAGGACTGTTGTCCTCAATAACTTTATTTACAGACATGGAAATATGAATTTCATGAAATTTTGTATGTTTTAAATAGTCTTTCTTTGGCTTGTTTTCTAACAATTAAAGATACAAAAGCTCACATTTTACTTCCTGGATCATACAAAAGCAGGAAATAGGCTAGTCTAGCTTATAGGCCAGAGCTTGCTAATTTTTCCCTGCATTATAACAAACACTTTTCCTATTTTTCAGGTACCTTTACCTTCCCAGTGGAATAGAAATTCTATATTTTTCATTTAGAGGCCATCTGGACTTTTACAACAAGAGACAATCTACTTCTTCAAGTGCAAATAAGGGGTGCACATAGTAGAAAGGGTCCTGGGGGGTGTTCAGGGGGTAGGAGGACTGCTCAGCAGCAACAAAGAGCACCGAGAACCACGCAGCCACTTCAGGCTCAGCGTGACGTGTGGTCCACCATGGGACGCAGTATCATATCCCTACAGCCCAAAGATGACACAGATACACAGCCTGCGTCTTCTCTCCACCTTGCGTTGCAGATAACGACACCCTCTCTCTACAGCTATATCACTCTGTTTCGCCGTCAGTGGCATGAAGCAGAGTGACTCAACACACACGAGGAGAGCATCGGTGCTTCATCGATATCCTAAAATCAGAGGTGAGCAGGGGGCTGCATCAAGAGGCTCGGGACGGGAAGGCAGCTTCTTCCCGCCATAACAGCATTTCTGCACTGCTGTCCTCACCCAATAAAGAGAATGCAGTCCTTTAATTAACTTGCAAACTCACTGCAGAAAGGAAGGAAGGCGCGAGCAGCCAGGGGCCTGGCTCAGGTGGTGTTGGGCGTGCGGAGCCCTCAGAAAGGTGATAGATGTGGCCAAACGGTGGTTTTCTCTGTGTGGTGGCTGCGACTGATCGGTGGCTGGATGCAGGAGGCGAGGCTTTCGCTTTCAGTCTCAGACAGTATCACGTCATCGCACAAAGGGCACCTCGAACACGGGCTGCGCTGGGGCTGCTTCCTCTGGAAGATGATGCACGACGGAAGTAGAACGCGTCTCTAAAACTCAAAGCAACCGAGCCAGCGGAGGCTGACGCGTATAATTCTATTAATGTAGAATTCCACAGAGATTCACTTTCTACCTCCATTGACCCTGTGCTACTAGATAGAAAATTGAAGGACTCAGGGCCACAAGTGGTATTTTCATTTCTTCTTCTTCTTTTTTTCTCTTTTTTCTTTTTCTGCCTTTGGAAGAAAATAAAAAGGTCTGTGGAGGAGCCAGGCAGCTGGCGCCTCAGATGCTGCTGGAGGAAAGTCAGGGCTGCTGCTCTGGAAACGGGCCTCAACTACCAGAGGTGATCTTGGAGTAGGGAGCGCAGGTCATGATTCTCAGAAATGCAGAAATACATTTGACACGCGACAGCTCAGCTCTCCTGGGAGCACTGTGTGTTTCAGTTTCATAGGCAAATCCAGGAGGAGAAGTTAAGGAAGTCTATATTCTTAGGCATCAGGAAGCACAATGTAATGCAAAGAAGCAGGAGCCCAGCAGTCATCCGAAGAAAACAGTGCTGGCTTTCTACCAGCGCAAGGAGTACGTGTCATGCAAAAAGTGAACCACAAGCTTTAATTTAAAGAAGCCAGTAGAATAATTCCTCCACTCCAAGGCATCTGACCAAGCATTCCTCCACCAAGCTGTGGGCCCAGATTTTACCAAGACTGAATACAACACTGACCACACCATGGCAGGATATAAGGGCCGGACTCAGGCTAAAGTAGTATCTGATTGAAGAGAAAGTAGAAAGTAGATGTCTTCAGTGTTAGAGAACACTGGACAGGAGCCCGCAGACCTGCGACACACAGTTCCAGATGGCTGGAGCCTTAATGCCCTCGTGGGCTCATGTTGGGGTTGGACAAGAAGCTCCACAGCCCAGCCACGCCTGGGGGAGCAACTGAGGAGAGACCGCACCTGGACAAAGGAGATCCCGGCTTCATTTTACAGATTTTAATTCTCTGTTAAAATTCCCCGACTGATCAATCCCGACATTACTTCCAATGTGTGTCAAGTCCTATCTGGATTTTCAGCATGATGCGGGTAGGATAAAGCAGAGCTCTCTGCTCCTGAGACAACATGGAGCTAGAAGGGTAGACCTGGAGTCCTTTCTGTCTCATCCCTGCTGAGGAGAAACAGGGGCCCCGGAGGCACAGAGCTGTCCCCTCTTGGGACCAGCCACAGCTCTCTCAAGACTTCAGTCCCCCAATTGACTATCCCAGCTGCCTCTGGGAGGAGGGTGGGGAGGGCAAGGCCATCCACTCAGAACATACCCAGTTCCTAGTGCCAGGCAGAGTACGAACTTTGGGCAACTATAGGGAAAAGGAGCAGTCCATTTAATGTGCTCTGATTCCCTCCTGGAAAGACTGGAAAATTATCTGCTTGCTTCAAATATCTTCATTAAAAATGCATTTAAGCTGTGAAGCTCTATGAAGGAGAGACCTGTAATACATGAAAGATTAGCCCCAGATTGCTGATTGGACTATTTTACATCATTATGGTAATTAAGCTAGCAGGGCTGTTGTGCTGACTTCAACACTTTCCTCCCTTTGCCTTTGTCTCCAATTCAAGGTATTTTTTTCTCCCTCCTTCCATCTTTCAGCCTCCTTCCTTTGCTCCCCTCCCCAGCAAACCTCTCCTCTGGGCCTTGGCTGGTCTTGCCTCATGCATATGCATTGTACTCCAGTCTGATTCAATCTCCCATGGCCTCTCTGCCAACCTTGTCTTGACTGTGCAGAGCAAAGGGAAGAAATTAATGGTAATTACAAGGTGTGAGTAGATATTACAGCTTTCTATCTGATTGCCAATGAAACCAAATAAAAATGGAACATAATCAGCCAATTATTAAAACACAGAGTAAACAAATGGAGGCTCTTCTCTTATTTGCCTTCTCTTGCTTACTTTTTATCCTCAGGCCAGCAAACCTGGCTCACGCCGGTGATTAGAGATCCCTGTGCTGTCATTTGACATAACTTCCTGGGTCTCCACCGAGCTAGCTCTACACAGATGGTAGGTGGAACCATCTTCCCAAACAGGAGATCCAGAAAGCCTGCTCAGAGCTCCTCTGGGATCTAATGAACATCCTCTCTGCCACCAGCCCCACCTCCTGCCTCCACTTAGGACACCCACTTACCCAAGCCTCCTCATGAAGGATACTGGCTCCATATTTCTTTCTGTCATTCATAAATATACAGAAAACTTCTAGTAATGGGTGCAAAATGCCTCACTCAAGGACAATGCAAAGGGCGCTCATGATCTCCATAGGAACTAGAAGGCTCTGCGGCAGTGAGTGGAGGAAAGGAAGGAATGTAGGAGAGAGGTCTCGTCTGTAACAGCAGAGGAAGCAGAGTGTCTGCGCCTGCACTGCGGTCGCCCGTCCAGTCCCAGTTCCGCCCATGCCAAGCTCCTGCCCTTTTGTGTAGGAATGACGGACCCTAAACACAAAGCAGAACTACTCTTTGTCCTTCCATAAGGCCACTTGCGTAGTGACTGAGGTGTGTAACAGGACCACAGGTGTGAGGCCCAGGTGTGCACCTGGGAGAGAGCTCAGCTCCTGTCCGGTGGTGCGTGGTCAGTCTTTGTCACCACGCAAACGGAGCTCTTCCGGTCCTGATTCAGCGCCCGCAAGACCTTCTGTGGCTTGCTTTCCTTCACCAAGTCTCAATTACCTCATTTGTAAATGAAGACTATAATAGTATCTGGCTTGTGAAGTTGTAAGGATTAAATGAAATAATGCATGCAAAGTGCACTTCATGAATATGCATGAGGGCTGCACTACAATGTGTGTCAGTAGTAAGTCAGTTTTTAATCTCTGAATGTGTTTCTTTATATCCCATGCTAATTCTTTCAAGAGAAAGTCCAAACTGCAGACTTCCTCGGGCACCCGCCTTGCCTGGTCACCTAGGGATCTGCTCCTCACCTGCACACCACTCCCCATGGCTCGCTGCACCGCGATGCAGCCACCATCGCCTTACATGCCTGGCCGCCTCTCCCTCCCATTAGAGTGACACTGCACAGGCTAGCAGACGTTCGCCTCACACTGACAGCATCGTCTTCTTTCCCCCAGTATACTTGGGAAACCACCAACACCCGGCTGGCACCTGG
>NDGN011200117.1:0-10470 GCA_002564285.1 Tympanoctomys barrerae | reverse complement strand
ATCTATCTATCTATCTATCTATCTATCTATCTATCTATCTATTGAGCAGTCCCACTTACATTGCTTTTCCCTTCTCTTTGGACCATGATAAGCACTTGAGTTGTGACTTCAGAGCTGGGTAACTTGGAGATTAAAGTGAAGAGGCCACATGGAAAGGTGATGTGCATGTGTAATATAAGAAGGTGCTCCATCGGTGTGTTACAGGCTTACTTTAACCCAATTGACTTAATGCTCCAAAATAACTGCAATTTAATGCTACACTATAGCAAACTGTGATGAACAGCTTTACTTGTATGTTTTAAAAAATCATATGTTTGCATGCTTAATCTGGGTATAAGAATTTAATTAATTGTTAAAATGTATAAATGTCTTCTTAATATACTGATTACAGGAAAAGAAAGAGAGAGAGAGAGAGAGAGAGAGAGAGAGAGAGAGAGAGAAAGAAAGAGCGAGCAGGTGTTACTGAGCATATTTTCTCTAGGAAAGGGGTGAGCACAGCATCCTTCTATCCCAGGACTGTATTCTCCTTCTATCCCAGGTGCTGCTCCCTGGAAAGTGCTCCAGTGCAGTTGCCAATCACAGGATACAAGACGCTGAATGGCTGAGAATCAGCAATTGGAGACTAAATCTAGATGCACAAAAGTGCACGTGATAAGGACAAAGAGGAAAACACAAACTGCAAGAGAGACTGCGGTTGCCAGAGGCTAAATTCAAGCACAGATTATAGGTCATAAAGGGCTTGAAGGTATGAGCAGGAAGAACATAATGTAGGGAAATCCAGCTGGAGAAAAACTTGACCCAGGCGTATTTTATGGGAGGAAACATATACAAAAGTAAAAGTGGGAAACTGGAAGAAAGCATTTTCTCCAGGTAATAATAAAAAGTGCCCTGGAATAGATAAGGCACAGATGAAATGCAAAGAGTATAACTAAAGATAACTGTAAAAATGTATGCTAATACAAGTGTCTCACATACAAAGGAGACAGTGGAGTAGATATCGTGGTGTAACATGAAAACCTCCCAAATCCTGGGCATAATGTCTTCTGACTTCAGGACTATTCCTTTGAGTTATTTTGCTAAAATATCTTATATTCATAAAAAAGTAATTTAATAAACAAATGTCAGAGCATGAAGACTGTAGTAGGTGTCATTTCTCATAAGGAAAGCCTAGGAGAAAGGGAGAAAGTAGAGTTCAGCGCAGCTAGGAGCTACGCCAGCCCAGGAGTGTGAGGAGCCCCTGCACCGTGAATGGATGAAGGCCCCAGAAAGAACGCCGAGGGATGCAGGGGCTCCATCTGTCTTGCATTGTTGCCCGGGAACGATGCTGACATAGAATAAATGTAGTAAAAATTCCAGGAGTGATAATAGATCGCAGGTGATAAAAAGGCATATAAATGGTAGACAGCATTCCCTCCGTACTCAGTGTAACTCATATACTTTTACTGTTTTGTGATAGATTAACAACTTGGCTAAGCCTGCACTGCACAGTAAAATCCGTGGAGCCAGCAGGCGTGATTGTTTTACTCATCGCTCTGAACCAAACTGAGTGCAGCACAGAGTCCAGCTTCTGTTCATCGTATCAATGGAGCCCTTCAGAGGGGCCGGCCTTGCGGATTCCAGTAATGGAGGCCTCATTGATTTATCCTGGCCTCCTTCAACCAAAAGAAAGAGCTAATTAATGCAACCAAAATGCCCCAGCTTGAACAGCATGAGGATTAGATCTTGGGGATTAGAATCCCAGCGTGGGGATTTGGAGGGGACTCAGACATCCTGGCCGTACAACTCTAGGGGCAGACAGTTCTCCTGAGGTCTGACAAATGCTGCTAAGTTTCCCTCGAAATTGAGCATGTAGCTCAGTGCTCCTGGAGGTTGCTGGATCCTAGAGCTTTAACTTACATCAACAATGGTTCATGACAGCCTGAATTTTAGAATTTTTCAACGATGGGTTGTTAGCATTCCTTCAATCCATGTGCATAAACGTGAAACTCATTGTAGAGAAGAAAATAGGCATTCGTTCACATTTTCCGTGTAGAAAGAATAATAAGTGTTGAAATTAGGGTGTGCTCCCAATGTAGTGATCTTGCCACATTAATGTGTCCTTCTATTGCTGCTCATCCATGTTATAGAGCAGTGCTGTTTGCCGTGGGAAATCGGCACGTGCATATAACATGTGGCCTTGCTCATTTTCAATTCCTTTACCAATTTCCTCTTCTATCCCTTCGTCCCTATCCATTTCCAAGAGTCTATCTTCTAGTTTCCTACCATGATTCCCCAATTTATTCATTGATTCATTTAAATGTTCAGTTTCTCACATACAAGAAGACACATGATGTTTCACTGTTTGAGTCTGGTTATTTCACCTAGAGTGATGACCTCGAGTTCCAGCCCTTTCAGGAACATGACATGACTTCCTTGTGCACTGGGGCTGGGTGATATCCCATTGTGTATCTACCAACACATTTTCTTTATCCATTAGCCAATTAATGAGCACCTTGACTGTTTCCAGAGTTCAGCTGCTGTGGCTTTTGCTGCTATGCTACACATGGGTAGGCTTCTGTCACTGAGTATAATGTCTTCCATTCTTTTAGGAATATACCCAGAAGGGGGATAGCTGCAATACACGGCACTTTGCTTAGTTTTCTGAGGAATAACCACACAGATCTGCTTCATACTGACACCAACAGTGGACAAGGGTTAGTTTCCCCCGACAAACTAGTAGGTATTTACTGGTTCCTGAGCCCTTGGTGAGAGCCCTTCTGACAGGAGTAAGGTCAGACTGCAGTGTTGCTTCATGTGCATTTGCTTGCAGGTAAAGATGGTGAAAATAATTTCATATACTTATTGGCTATTTGTATATATTCTTCGAGAAGTTGCTGTTCAACCCTTTGCTCCATTTTAGTTGGGTTGCTTGTTTTGTGAGGATTTTATCATTTCTTGATATATATTCTAAGTATTATATTATTTAGAGCACACTCTTACTGGAAGGGTGATTAGCAAAAACGTCCCGCCACTGTGTGGCTGTCCTTTTGTCCTCTTGCCTGGCTTCCTGTGCATGCAGAAGCTTCTGCCTTAATGACTGGGGTCCCATGTGCTGATTCTCGGTATTAGTTCTTGTGTTACCTCAGTTCTAGTCAGGAATCCTCTCCCGGTGCCTACTGCTTCCATTGCTACCCCCGTGCTACCTTCCTGCAGCTACAGTACTTCTTTTTATATCTAAATCCCTGGTCTGTTAGCACAGTGCTAATGGTAAGGATCTAACTTCACTCCTCTGTGTGTGTTACCCATGTTCCCAGCAACATTTGTCTAAAAGGCTCTCTTTCTATCAATAAGCTTTTTACTCCTTTGTCAAAATTCAGATGGCTGTAGGCATGTGCATTTGTTTCTGCGTCTTAGATACTCTTCTATTCTATGCTGTGCTATGCTATGCTATGCTGTGCTGTGCTGCTGAACTGCACGTCTGTTTTGTAGCAATGCCATGTTTCCTTTGTTACTTCAGCCTTGTGGTATAACTTGAATAAAGTATCCAACTTTGCTATTTTCAATCAGGATTGTTTTAGCTCTTCTGTATGTTTTTTTAAATTCTGAATGAATTGTAGGATTGTTTTTTTCTCCAAGTTCCATCAAAGATGTTGTCATTAATTCAGTAGGGATTTCATTAAAACCAACTCACTTTTGGTAGCATGTCCATTTTAATGTTATTTCTACCAATCCAACCACAGGGCATGTTTTTCCATTTTCTTTTTGGGTTTTTTGTTTTTGTTTTTGTTTTTCCATTTTCTAAAGTTCTTTTCAATTTTTTTCTTCAGTGTTCTATAAACTTCACTGTACTGTCCTTTGTTTCAGTTGAATCATAGGTATTTATTTTTTGTTATTGTTGTTTTTCTATTTTTAGTAAGGGTGTTGAGGGTCTACAGGGTCTCACTTCATAGATTCACCTGTGTTCAGCGTCCCAAAAGCTGGGATTACAGGCACACACCACCACACCCAGTCTCAATCGCCATCTCAGCATACCCCCGGTGCAGGGCCAGCACAGCAGGCCAGGGATTGAACCTATGACTCTTGTGTCTCCCTAAGTAGGTGCTTTAATCCACTGAGCTATTTGGCCAGCCCTAGTATTTAATTTTTGAAACTGTCGTAGATCTGTTTTCCTGGTTTATCTCAAGAACAAAATTGATCTTTGTGTATTGGTTTTGTAACCTGCCATGGGAAGTACGTTTATCAGATCTAAAAGTTTCCTGATTTGATTTGTTGGGTCTTTATCTATGTGAAGAATCACATCAGCTGCTATTAGCAGCCTAACGCCTTCCATTCTTATTTATAATGTCTACTTCTTTCTCTTACCTGAGGCTCTGGGTTAACTTTCAGACACTATACTAAATACAAGGGAGTAGACTGTCTCATTTCTGATTTCATAATTTTTCCCCATTCAGTATGAGATTGACTAAGGATTTGTCACAGGTGTCTTTCATGGTTTTATGTGGGAATTTTATCACGAAGGGCTCTTGGCTGCTTTTGAAGGCTTTTTCTGTGTGTTTTGACATGATCAGGTGACATTTATCTTTTCTTTATTTATGTAGTACATTACTTTATTGATTATCACATTAAAGTTTTATACCTATTGCTCTCAATCACAATTAATATTTATTGAACATCTCCAAAATGTTCAAATTTTATTCATTATAGACTTGCATAAATACTAAAATAATCTTATAGAAGAATGAGGGCAGATTAATTAACACACCAACATATATATAACTTTAAAGTCTAGGGGCCAAGGAGATAGCTCAGTAGAATAAGCACTTACTTGGCAAGTGCAAGGTCCTTAATTCAATCCCCAGTGGCAGGAATCTTCCTTCCTGCCAAAAAATATTTAAAAAAAAAATTTAAAGTCTTTTTTCTTGTACATTTTAACTGACAAATACTTAGTAAAATATAAAACATTAGAAGAAGTAAATATAAAATTAAGTATCTTGAGAAAATTTCAAAAATCATTTGGATAACATCTAAAATTTACAGTATGACATAAAATGAAAAGATGTTAGGTGATGCTTACGGGGCAGAAGAAAAATAAATATATGATGATAAGGTGAGCTCAGAGAAAACATTACTCATAACAAGATCCACAAAATAAAGCTCTCAGTGAAATCTCATGACACACAAGAGATCATCTTTTTTTAACCATGAGTTTTACCACAGTAATCTGCGACAATTGACATAAATATTATAAGAGAAGCATTAGTTTTTATTTATCATTAAATTCTCAGGTATGCATCTCATCCAAAATCATGCATACACACATAAGTCATGGAAGAAATATAAAAATGTGGAAAAAAACCTGTCTATTGTGTTGATAACATCTGGCTTAGCACTTGGAAATACCGTAACAGAATGCTGAAGCCCAAGAAGCTTATTAACCACAGAAGTTTATTGATACAATATCTGAGGGGTTGGCCATTCCAGGTGGTGAGAGCCCACGTTCTTCTCCCTGCAAGACTATTTTCTCATTGTGGACTCATTAAAGGCAGCGCTCAGAGATCTTTTGGGTTTGTTCACTTGTTCGAGTGCTGCTGAGATACAGCCCAGGGCTGCCCATGTTCCGGGCCAGCATTACGTCACTGAGTCGTGTTTGATGAGCCACCCCTTGGGCTCTACCTTCATTCCTTAATCAGCCCCCAAAACACCCCCTCCAAAGACGCCCACTGAAGAACAGGTGCTCACATCCAGCTGAGAAGCATCTGGACGTTTGGGCTTCCAGCAGCATTTCCAAGCTGTGAGGATGTTGCATTTGCTATATGTGGATTTCTGAGGTTAAATGATTTCATTACAATACTTTCTAGATCCTATCCTAAGTGAATTTACAAGTTATCTATCTGATTTTTGAGGGAGAAAAGGATAGAGAAGAAAAGGAAACTGGCTAAATTAAAATAATGTGTGAATTAATTTAATCTTAAAATCAAGATGGCTACTTTGGGGAAGCAGGCCTATGGAGAGAGGCACTCCCTGCACAGGCAGGGTGAACAGGTCCAAGTTGACCCTGGTGATTCTTACACAGGCTTTTTCCAGGGTAGTGTTTGCAGTCAGCAACCCTGAGAGGTGAGACTTGCAGAGACATTTCTACAAGGGTCCTGTGTGTCCCTGTAGGCCCGGAGGACACAGTCCCTTGTGGGACTAGCAGGAGTGCGTATGAAACTGTGGCTCTGGCTTTTTTTGTTAATATGTGGATGTTCTGCCCAGGCCAGTAGGCTGGCATCTTGCACCAGCACGTACAGAACAACAGCACACTTACCAGCCAGTTTGAAAGTAGGGAAAAATCCTGGGTCTTACAGGACAAATGTGTCAAGTGACTTGCAAAACTACATGAAGATGGAAATTTTAATTTTTGCGGAGGATCCCGCAAGTTTCTATTCCTCTTACTGTATTGGATTCAGCCAGCAAGAATTTGTGGCCAAGAGCTCATGGCAAAGCGACACATCTCAATCCTTCATCCACTAAATTCTGCACAGCGCTCAGAGTAGCTGCTGGCTTTAAGGCTCCGGTGACAGGAGGTGAATGGCTAGTATAATTGGGTGCTTCACTTCTGTTAGGTTGATCTGCTGATATATTCAGCAAGGAATTGTTCTGGTACGTAGAAAAGCAGGAGAGAGCCTTCCCCTCAACCTGCTCCGACAGTGCAGGCATTTCCTGACGTCGCACCTGGCCGTGGGCTAACTCTTGCTTCTTGAGTTGGTTTTCGAAACACAGAAATTGCTCTGATTCTAGCTGCTGTTGGCACATCTGAGTAGTCTGCTTCCTTCCTGCCTCCATCAACCTCTGATGCTCCAGCTTTTTGAGAATTTCAGCTCTATTTTTTGCTTTACAAATACTCTTGGTATTCTACATGATATTTCTTTAAAAGGTCCCTTTTCCATTCATCTGTCCTTGGGAACACAGTCTCCTTCAGTTTCCTCCTAATACCCTGCTTTTCAGGTACTGCACATTGCTGGTAATCTCTGTGGCCAGGCAGCTTTTCTACAAAGTTATAAATTTGTTGTAAAGCACAAAGCCGTTTTCCAAGTTCCCTTCTTCCAAGCCGGCAGCCGCCATCCTTCCCATCTCTACTCCTGACCGGATGCAGCGGCCAGGTGCGATGCCCCCGCTGATGGTAATATCGCACCCAAGCTTGCTTAGGGCGTGGACTCGCTCTTCTGGGCTCAGGGAGATGTCTGTGTGGTCGAGCAGAGCAGCTAGCTTTTGCAGAGCGTTCACAGTCCGTGGCTGCTCCACGCCGTCCTGTCTGCCAAAGGGAGGGGTTCACGCCTCTTCTCAATCACTTCACTGTAGAAACGCAGATTTCAGTTCAGAATGATGAACAACATATATAGGTAGCCACGGTGAGAATCCTACCAATTAACTCCCAGTTTCAAAAACCTGATGGAGATTCTCAGGATCACGCCTTAATCATCTTGCACACATAAATGCATGGCTTTGCCCATGCCGTGTTTCCTGGCTTTTCTCCTTGCCCTCACTTCATTGTTTAATCCTTAAATTCTTGCTTTCCATTCAGTTGTGCTATGCCGTTCAATTATTATTTCTCCTTTCGAGTTCTTACACTAGGGATACTATATGATACTTACACACGTAGGTCTGGTTTATTTCACTTACGAGTATATCTTCAAGTGTCATCCACCTATACATGAAGGCTTCGAGTTTATCATTCTTTATAGCCGAGTAATACTCCATCGTATGAAAACACCACAACTCTTTCATCCATTCCTCAGGTAAAGTGCATTTTGGTTGACAAACAGATGATTTATAGTTTTCTCCCCACCTGGCCTCCACAGCGTGCGTGGACGACAACCTCCCCGGCTTGCGCTGGCATGCGTAGGCCCGTGCTTTCTGCGGAAGGTGCCGGGAGGCTGGCAGGAATGGAGCTCAGACAGGGCGGACCTGCGTGCTCCCAGCCGCGCCTCCCGCTTTCTGTAGCTCTAAGTTTGGCTCAAAACATCTTAATATGTGTATTTTTCTTTCTGTCTCTCCCTGTGAAATCCAATTGCCAGGTCAGTATGTAGTTAAGAAAGTTAAACTCTTGATAACGTGTAAACAACATTTTCAAAAACATATTTCAAGGGGCAGCCAAATAGCTCAGCAGATTAAAGTGTCTGCAAGCAGGCGCAAAGACCAGGGGTTCGCCTGCGGTGCTGGCCCTGCCCCTGGGGGGCGCTGAGACGGCGATTGAGACAGTGTGGGGGCGCACGCCTGTAATCCCAGCACTTGGGAGGCTAAAAACAGAGGATCACTATGAGTTTGATCTAGTAGTGAGACCCTGAACGCCCTGCAGACCCTTCCTTAAAATAAAGGGAAAAAATATTTCAAGTAGTTTTTACTAATCTGGGAATAAACATTCAACTTTTCCAATAATATTCCTTGAAGGAAAGCAAAAGATAAATGAAAATTTCCTCCAATACTCTGGCTACTACCACAAAGAAATATAAAGTAGGGTCGGGGAGATATCTCACTGAAATATGCACTTGCCTGGCAAGGGCAAAGTACTGAGTTCAATCTCCTGCACCACAAAAAAAAAAGTAAAGAAATAAAGGAGAAACATTACACTGACTCAACATTTTTGACTGAATGTTCATATATTTGTCTACCAAATGCAATTTTTTGTAACTACATGACAAATATTCTCATTAACTAAGCCGCCACATGAAGTTTAAAAAGGATTTGTCTTTGACAAATCAATGAAACTCAGCTCCTATAAGCAAAGCATTACTCAACCTCACAGAATATACTAGGAGTTTCTGGACACCTGTATCAGCCCTTATTGAGCAGTTGGAAGACGCCTTGAGTAGGATACAGAACAACCGAGTGCTTAGCCATCTCCCACTAAGGACGCTGTCTTCATCAAACTGCCTGTGAAGTACCATGTAAGGAAAAACAAATGAATCCGACAGGCAAAATAAACCTTGGCTGATGTCATAATTCTCAACACCTGCTATATTATCTACTCTTTTCATAGCTAAACTTTAAAAAAAAAATTAGGAAGTAGGAATGCAATTTACAATTGGATTACAAGAAATATGTATTATTTAGGACTTTTCAGGAAAACGTGACCAATCAGATATCTGGAGAGAGGTGTACACATATGTTAGCTTGACATAGAACAGATGCATATTATGTAGGGGTAGATCTGGATACGGGGAGAGGTGGAAATAGTGGTAGACATGGAAGTAGACGTAGACACGAAGCCACACAGACAGATACAGGTATGGAGAGAGTTTAGTATACAGCCTTAGCTCCCCTAATGATGGAGCCAGGGAGGCTCCCAGATCCACAGCAAGCATCAGCACACTGAAGCCCCAGGAGCCAATGGTCCAGAACCATCAGAAGGCAACAGGATCTTACCCCAAAGGCAAGAAAACACACCCTTCCCTGGGGGTAGACCAGCCTTCCTTGGCTCATCCTGTTAGGGTGAATAATGGGCTTTCCCTGTATACCAATGTAGAAGTTAGTAACACTTAAGCCACCCCATAGAGACACAAAGAGGCAGGTTATCTTGGCCCTGAAGTCTCCCTCAACAGGAAACAAAATCACCCATCCCAAAACATAACCACAGCTTTCTGTAAATGGGGTCAATGCTTTCTTCCAGCCCCACTTCTCTGTGAAGTGGAATCAGTCAGACAGAACCTGCCCAGTTTCCTACAGTTAGGAAGAAATCTCAGAAGCTTCCAAAGCATCAGTACCTTAAGGAAGAGGAAGCACTCTCAAAGGCCCATGTCTCCTATCCACTCAGGCTCCTCGCTAGGCCCTGTGTCCTCCCGGTCCTCTGAGTCTGAGCACCTGGGTTCCATAAAGCTCTCTGGCCTTCTGCTACATGCCACTTCAAGTTCTGTGCCATGACTGGAACCCAGACATTGCTCCACCTCGTAGCAGAAAACTGGATGAGGACGAGGGCAGGACCGGCCAGCTGCTCTTCCTCCACAGGCTGTCTGTCCGCACTCATTTTGCTCTCAGAGCAGAGTGTAATTAGTCAGGGTCTCTGCTTCTCAGCTGTGGAACCCCAGCTCATACAGAGCCCCATCTGGCTCCCCGGCCTCAGTGAGCCTGGTGCAGTGACTTGGGTCCCGCTCTGTGTGGCGTTGTTCCTTCTCATTGCTTTGTCTACTGTCTGCCTTAGGCATTTGGAATCAAGGATAGGAAGGCTGTTTCGGCTGCTCTTTTTTGTCTCTTTTCTGAGGATATGAGTCTGATGCTGAAACAACGATCAAAGAAATGAGATACTGAGAAAAGAATCAGAATAACTGTGGCTTCTCCATCCCTTGCTTCCCCATGTTGTGGAAAAGCCTAAGAATGCATATATAACTCCATTTGAGAAACAGCACCTATGAGAATGCCTGTAGCCAAAAATTACTGTAATCATTTAAAAATTATTTGCAAAACTAAGACATAAGTAGATAGATAGATAGATAGATAGATAGATAGATAGATAGA
>NDGN011200090.1:0-11720 GCA_002564285.1 Tympanoctomys barrerae | reverse complement strand
CTGGGCTCTGGGCATTGGTGTGGCAGTGGGTACTGGACAAGCCAAGACGACAGTGTCTCCACTACCGCCACATCTAGCGCTTTTCCACCCACTGCCTCCCTGTCTGACACTGTCATAGGGAATAGCCAAATGTAGCTATGTACATGGGTATTAAGATGTAAGATTCAGTTATCGTTTGCAGTAGCTATAGCTCAGGGACAGTCATCCCTCATCCTTGGAGGTCGGTGCTAGGACCCCTGAGGACGTGAAAGCCTGCAGATGCTCAAGCCTTCTACTCACAGTGCTGGTGCCTCATGAGATCAGTGCACACCCTTCAGTACACTTTAAATCCACTCTGGGAGACTTATCACCCCTCATACAATGCAAATGCTATGCAAATGGCTGCTGAACGGTACTGATTAAGGAACAATGGTGGGAGAAGGTGTCATACATGTCCACTATGGATGTATTCTCCCCTGGCATGTTCTATCTCCCCTGGCATGCAGATGCAAAGGGCTGAGTGCACGCAGTACCCCCATGTGACTGGTGGCTGCCATATTGGACTTAGCAGCTCTAGAACACCTCTGCCACTGCAGGAAGTCCTAATGGACAGTGCTGCCCTGTGTGTTGAAATCCTCTTTCTGGCCACCACAGCCTCTTCGGCCCTGACTCTTGTCAACCAAACTTGGCCTCCATCCATTAGTGCTTTCTGCTCCCAGGCATCCCGGGCCCCTCGATCTCCCAGCCTGGGTGTTCCTGGCATCCTCGTTCCCTTGCCCTTGACTTCCTGTTGTGCACCCCTGCCTGCTGACCTTTGGGGGGTCATAACTTTTTGATTTCCCCGCTCCTTTCTCTGGGATGTAAGGCTGCTACGAGGTGGATCTGGAAGGCCCTCAAAAAGGCCCTGAGTCCAAGTCTCAATCCTCAGGTTGGTGCTGCTGGGAATGATGTAGGTCCCTGGGGCTATGCACCTGAAGGGGACACTAGGACACCATCCTTCCTTTTCCTTTATCTTTTTGCTTCCCCGCCATAAAGTCAACAGCTTCCTCTGCCAGCTACTCTTGCCATGATGTCCTGTGGGGCTACAGGTCCAAATTAATGAGGCCAACTGGCCATGGGCTGAAACTTCCAGAATGATCAGCAAACCCTTCCTCCTCAGAAGTTGAGCATCTTACATACTTAGTTATAGTAACAGAAAGCTTACAAGCACAAATATACTACTGGAAAGAACAGAATCAAATGGAAGAACATGGGGTCTTCTACCTTGACGGACAATATCAAGGTACTGTGTAACTGTCCTTCAGTTCATCTCATAGTGACTCCCTAAGCCCTGGGCTCTCTTGGGATCCTCATTCTTCATAGATGACCGAATTCATGGGCGGCAGGGGCGGCGACAGGAAAACCACTGACATAAGCTTCCTCAACATCGTCTCTTGTTTTCTTCCAGGCTCCTTCAGCTGGAAGACCCACCTGCTATGCCCAGTGGGGAGCAGCATCTCCAGCTTCCTCATCTGCTATGTTTCAGGTCATGAATGACTCCATTAATCTCTTATGCACTCTGAGAGTTTCTAGAAGCTCAGAACTTCTGGAAAGTGGTCGGATCCTGGGCACCTAGCTCCTCCCTTGTGACTCTTCCCTTCCCTCTTCTCTGCTTCCTGAACACCACCATGACGCGAGCAGCCTTCCTGCGTGCCGTCCTTCCACCATGCTCTTTTGGAGTTCACCCCATGGGCTCGGGAGTGAGCTTACTGAAACTGCAAGCCAAAATAAACCTCTCCGCCTATAATTTGTGGGTGCTGGGAGTTTGTCCAGAGATACAGAACGTAACAAAGACACCTTTTCTCGCGCCACCTCACTATGCAGAAGCTCTGCATCCTATCACAAGGCTGCTTTGGGCCACCCCTGAAAGCAACCCTTTTCTCTTCTTCCAAATTCTTCTCCTAATGTAGATACATTTCCTACAGAAATGACCAGGTTTGCAGCTACCAGGTTCTATACAGTTCACCTTGCATCTTCCCCCTAAATACCACTGTGAGAAGGGGCTGCTAGCTGGATCTGACTGGGCACCCAGCAGCAATTATCCTTCTTTCTGCAGAGTGACTCAGTACATATTTATTGAATGGATGTGTATATATCTGTATTTGCAAACAGACTCATTCCCAAGGTAGACAGACTGAATTCAATAATGAATTGATGAACATATTCCTTCAAATGATCTCAGCATGAAATTCTAGCTAAATGGTTGCAGCAGAGAATTTCTGATGGGAAACTGAGGGTGTGAGTGTCCATGGCCAGAGCGGTAAGAAACTGCAAGCACAGTGTGCTCCTGCGGGAGGGCGGAGTGAGCACGACACGAGAGGACGGCAAGAAAGCAAGCCAAGAAAGACATCAAAGCTGAAATGAACTTACCTTGGGTAGCAATATAATGATTGGGTCGATGATAGCCCTAAAAATAAATGAGAAAGAATATTTGATAAATTTAAAATCAATAAGTAGCACAGAGGTCACACGCCAAGTCTGCAGAAATGAATGCGCATACAAACACCAACAGTCACATCACTTGAAAGCTCATTGCTGGACCGGAGACCATTGAGTTTCTCTTAATAAGCAAAGGTCCATCCACTACAGCTGCTCTGGTGTGTGCCAGAGCTGTGAGTAACTATCACATGTCGGCTGTAAGATGTCGAATGAACGATAAAGGCTAACAACTTATGGATCTGCTGAATACCATGACCGCCACTCTTATTAAGGTGCAAATGGGCTGGGAAGGGAGATAGAATGTCACTCATGATTCGGATGCTACTGGCAATGTGCCAGGGGCTCAACACATATCCTGTTACCTCAGTACAGACAGCTACATCAATAGTAATACTCAGGGCCATTCTTAAACACGGCTGATACCATAATAGGACGCTGTAGCAGAGGCTAGGAATTTAGAGAGACAGAAATTCTGCAAACCTCTGCCTTTTACCATGACCTTATGAAAAACAGGAAAGATGAAATTTGGTACTGAAGAGGAACAGGCAGCAAAGAAACTATGATAAGCGTCTGGGAGCCATACAGCCAAGTTAGGGAACAATGACCCTAACAACTCACTATACCATTACAGCACTTAGAACTTTCCATTGTGTCCCCTAGCATTGTCTCAGACACCATGCTCAAAGCTAGCTGGAAAGTAGGAAAAAGAAACTGGGGAGGAAACACAGATTTCTCAGATAATTTAAATGTGTATCTGTTAGGTTATTTTTGCTCTGAAAAACAAGACAATTGCAATGAATCACAAAAGCAAACATTCTTGCATACAACTCAACTTTTGTAGGCTTTAAGTTATAGTACTGTGACCAATACTGCACAGGACTTCAGACAATTATGCATTTCCTGTTACTTCGTAATCCCGCAAGGGTGAGAACTTTATCTTCCTTACCTGCTGTCTCTGTCCAGTACCTACGGAGGTGCCTCACAGATAGGAGGGACACACTTGAAGAGCCAAAGTAACTCAACCTTGAAGGAGCCACCAGAGCCACGTCTCAGTCCTCAGCTACCTGACCTACTCACCTGGAGTACCACGGATCCCTCTAGATGCTTTCTTTGCTAGGTTCTGGGACCTGACTCCCCGCTGGTCCCTCCCTCCCTGGCCACCCAGCTTGGGCTCCCTGCCTGGTTCTTTCCCTGCTGCTTGTTGGTGACAGTGGCGTGTCTAGGTCTCAGGTGTTTTTTCCACCTACACTTAGTCCTGTGGTCCTCTGATCCAGTCCCATGGGTCCAATGCCATCCGGATCCTGGTGGGTCCTATAGTCTTACTGCCAGCTTAGCTCTTTCCCTTGAAATGTTAGCATGTGTCAGTCGCCAACACTTGCACTTGGATGTGGAATGCAGGCTTACAGCTGAACATGTCCAACCCTTAACTCATTTCCTTCCAGCCGCCCCCAAATCTGCTCCTCCCCACAGCTATTTTCTGAGAGAATTGTACTTCCGTCTCTCCAGGGCAGCCTTGACCCTCTCTTCCTTCCACAGTCTTTGTGGTCAGTCTGCCAGCAAAGCCCTGTGGCATGGGCTTCACGGCAGCTGTGGACCCTACCATTTCTCCTCCTCCACTGTTTGAGTGTGGCCAAGCCTCCTTGGTGTCTCTCAGGCCACTTCCATAGCCACCCAGCAGGTCTCCCCGCTGACCAACCGCAGCCTCTGCTGGGCAGCCAGGTCTCTTTCCAGCCCTCCAATGACCGGCTTGTTCCCTTTGCTGGCTGCTACCTCACTATGCCTTCCTCACCCCTTCTTCAGTCCACTCCACCCACCCTCACCTGCTTGCTTTCCTTCAGATCCACCTCTCGAGCTCCTCAGCCGGGCCTGTGCTCAGGCTGATGGTCCACGATACCTGCACGGCTCCATCCCTCATCGCCTTCCCAGACTCCAGCTGCTTTGCTCTCGAATGCAGCTCACACACACACCTGGCGCATCAATGCCCCGGCACATTAATGTCCCACAACTTCAGCTTCCCCCGCAGCACATGCCACACATCATACGTGGTAGGAAACTGACATATTTACTTCCTGTCCATTTCTCTCAACTACATCATCAGCTCCATTAGGTCATGGGTTTTCATTTTTTAAATTTTATTTTAAATCTGCTTGGCTCACAGTTACAACTCCAGCACCCAGAATAGTAGCTGATGCATAACAGGTATGGCATGAGATCTTACCAACTCTGTGAGTTAGGAGCCATGGGTATGAAGTGAACACTACTCCACTGGGCATTTTCATTACTTTATAGTCTCACGTGTGCCATTTCCTTGGGATGAAACGCTTCCGTCCTCTGTGCCTCTACACCGTTACTGTGGAAAGCTTCATGCAAAGTGTCTCCTCCGCAGTGCCTACGCCCACCTCCCTCACTCCTTTAGTGGGCTATTTGTCAAACACTGCCAGGTGCTCTCTATGCCAGGTGCACGCCAGGGGCAGTGGCACAGAGATGAGAAGGGTCTTCTGCACTAGCGGACCCCTTAGGGATCATAGGGAGCGGAGGGGGGGAGGGTGGCACAGTCCCCTGGCATAGAGGGGAAGGGGACAGACACTTCAGGTCTTCTCAGGCCCACTGTGTCACTTTGGGGAGAAGGAGCTGGGTCTCAGGCGTCTCTGGGAACTCCCCTGAATGGAGGCATGGGGTATTGCTGGGCAGGAGATATGCTTCTGCACTCAGTGAAGAAATTCTGCTTTGGCGCAAACAACTGAAATCAAACCGTAAGTGGGTATGATATGACCCCTGTTAAAACGGTTTAGGGCCTTTGTGGACAGATAAGGTATCAAGAGTCCTTTCAGTCGCCATCCTGTGGCCCTACCCACAAGTCTGTAAACTGTCAAGTTCTTACAGCTAGCACCAAAAACTAACAGGCTTATGCTCATTTGCAGGTAACTCCTTCCTAGATATTATGATGCTAATTACTTTTAGGCAATTAACATGGTTATTATACCTCATATTGCTATTTTCAAAGTAGTTGTGCAGTTTACCAGATACAAGCGTGTAGAACTGATCAAACAATATAAGCCCCAACTGTTCCTTTCAGTGAACTAACAGAAATTAATTGTGCAATTGTCTTAGCTGTCTTATGTCTGTCTATTTATATACCTACCTTTTTATTTTTTTACCTCGTTCTTCTTTTCTCCTTTCCCCATCCCGGTCATTCTTTCCTTTGGAGCAGTTTCTTTCCCTTCACAATGTCAACTGTACCTTATTTACTATAAGCTACTGTAAGGTATCTATTGGATCTTATTTACTCTTTCAGTTTCTTACACCAGGGAGACAAGATGGTGTCTATACATGCGAGTCTGACCTACTTCACTTGTAAGTATGTCTCTAGTTTCATCCATTCACCTATGCAAGCCTTGAGTTTATCTTTCTTTAGCATCTGAGCCATATTCAATCAAGGAAATAGAGCAATCCATATCCACGCTGCATACCGCTTCCTGAGATGTGCAAGACCAGGATTTGGAGTTCTAGATTTTGGAACAGATGCATACATGTGACAAGGCATCTTGGTGGTGGGACTCATGTCTAAACACAAAGTTCATTTTTGCTTCCTGTATGTCCTCTACACACAGCCTGGAGGTAATTTAATTTTGTGTATGACACAAAGCTCATGTAACATGGTAGAAGTGACATGGTATGCAGGGGTCTTTTCCCCATGGGGACACTGAAAAAATTGTGTAGGTGTTCCCCTGGGTTTTGACAGTGACCTGTCACGTGAGGTCAGATGTGCAATTTTCCACCCGTGTCATCATAGAGGTGCTCAAAAAGTCTCAGCTGCTGGAGCACTTGGCTTTGGGGATTAGGGATGCTTCACCCTGGCAGTGCCGGAGGATTAAGAAACCATGTGTCTTGGGAACCCCAGGGAGTTGAAATCCGTTTCATGTACTCAGGCCTTGCAGGGAGCCACAACTTTCCCTTGATTTTTTGGGCTACTTTTGATTTCATTCATTCTTTCAACTGAAAACATGCTGTCTCCTGAAGAATTTATCCTAATGTAAGACATTAAGTTAACATGATGCAGAATGAACAAAGAGGCCATCTTCAATAATTAAACAGCCTACATATTTAATGACACGCCTTGCTTGCGCTGGAAGTCCTGGTGAACAGCTGCAGATGACTTTGAAGGCAACTTAAAAGTGCACTGATGACAGGAGATGGCAAGTCACTGACTACATCAGGAATTAGAGAGTTTTGTCCTATTAATATGCAAACATATTTTTTAAGAGTGCCGAATAATTACAAGTTGTTGACCAAAAAACCCCCAAAAGAACAAAAGCAAAAAATGAAATAACAATTTCCTTATGTAAAAGCATGAGATGGCAAAGCACTACCAGGCAATACACAGGAAGAGGATCGGTATTCGCATGCGTGTTCTCAGGCCGGGTCTGACACCTGCCCACCCAGCCTGGTGTTGTGCATCAGAACGGCGGGGCCTATCAGCAGTTTCGGAGCACTTACATCGATGTAATTCCCATTGATGTAGTCTGAGTTGGTGTCTCCTTCGATCGTCTGCAGCCTCACCCGGGAATGGTCATCTGTGAAGGAAAAAGAAAAGCGCCGCTGAGGAAGGCCACTGCTAGGCTGCAGAGCACACTGCTCAGAGGCCACTGCGCACGCCCTGCTCTCAGTGTCGCTCGATGTGGGCTCTTCAGGGCCCCAAGGGCCGCGCGCTGAAGACTCGGTCCCTGCCTAGAGCTCTGCAGGAGGTGGGGGCCTCGGAGAAGGAAGCGAGGTCCCTGGTAGCGCGGCCTTGAGGAAGGTCTGGGCCCCGGGCTCCCTCTCTGCCTCCTGGCTGTCGTGAGGCAGCAGCTTTCTCCATCATGCGCAGAACGCGCAGCCTCGCCACAGGCCCAGGGCGCCAGGGTCTGGAGAGTATGGTCTAGAGTGGATCAAGCTGTGTGAGACCCAATAGCCTTCCCTTCTTTTTAGCTTTATTTGTCTAACGTGACAGAAAGCTCTCCAACACAAAGATAAAGCATTATGCTTCCCACTTCTGTATTGAGACATGGAAGGACTTACGACACTTTAGCTTTTATAGTAAATTCCATTAACCTGTTAATTCATTATTGACACACACAGCAAAGGAAAAGTCGGAGACTTTCACACATAGTCCAGTGACTCACAGCAGCATTACTTTTAGACTGAACTCTGAACAATTTCACTGAGGCACACACTCCCCTGAGGTACTGGAGGCTGCCTGCGACATCTACCTCAGACCACGGTCACGGCGTGTGGACTTGGTCTGCGTGGTCCTCATGGCAGTGCCCAGCAGTTCTGTCTCCTCTCTACGCCCAAAGACGCCTGCAGGTGACAGCAGTGCTGCTACCCACTGCTGCGTGCCGCCAGCTGGGCAGTAGGCCTTGGCCTCCTGCTCTGGAGGACACCGAGAGCGTGACAGGAAGGGTGCTTGACCTCAGCGATGAGATGAGGACATGCCTCGCTGGGTCCGACCCCACGCAAGTTCTGGGTGAGGCCACCACCTTGCTAACAGCCACACTTCCTTCCTGAGTGGAACACTTTCCTCTCTAGTACCACGGAGACAGCCCAGTGATGTCACAGAAACCTATACTTTATAAGGGAAAGGTGCTCACACGTCCACAGAGAGTCCCCCTCTTCATCACTAGACTAGGACCTGGAACACAGTTCATGTCCCCCATCTCAAATGTTATAAATTATTAAAAGTGAACCTTTGGGTTTTAAAAAAATTACATCATTTTAAAAATTATTTTTGATGCTAGACATATAATTCCATGATAGAGTACTTGCTCAGCATGCTCAAGGCCCTGTGTTCCATTCCTAACACTGAAAAACAAAAAAACCCAAAACCCTAAATTCATGTTCTTTTCAGTGGTAGAAGCATTTTTTAAACACCCACAGGACCCCAACATTTAGAAGAGATTAGAGCCAGCTCTGGCGAAAGGAACACCCTTCTCTTTCCGAGGAGTCGGCCTGCCCAGGCCACGTGGCACTGTGATAATGCAGGGCCTGCTGGTGGCCTGCCAGAGCTTCTTCCTCAGGCTAACGGTACCCAGCATTCCATTCGGGTTAATGGGTGGGAAATGTGCAGGTGTAGAGCTGCAGATGACAGGCCTTCTGTCCCTGAGCAGAGCCACCCCTTGACTGGACGGGCTGACAGGGGGAAGCCACTGCTTCCTCTCAGTTCAGGATGCTCCCCCTTCTGTGGAATGCTTTGTTTGTTGTCAGTCATGGAGGGAGAAGGCAGTTGGTGTCAGTTTCCTAACCTGGCTGCATGCCACGTGGCAGGCAGATTATTTCTCATCAGAGCCTCTCAGCAAGTAGGGCCTCAGTAACTCTCTATGGACTCTAGTTAAAAACCAGGCTGGAGAGCCCAGAGGAAGACCCTGGTGGACGCTCTGTCCTTTCTGTTCCACTCAGGAGGACATGGCATGTGGCTCCATGTGCAGGCTCTAGGGCAGGTGGGTGGCGCAGAATCCCCACCCCATCCTGTGATCTCAGAAAGTTACCTTATCTCTTCCGTGCCTCAGTTTCCTTGTCTGTGAATGGGGAGGGAAAGGTGTGGTAGACCTGTGGGCTGTTCTGCCAGGCAGACCCTCCTGAGGCAGGCTCTGTCCTTTCCCAGGGCGCTGAAGGTGGTGGGGACAGCGCCTCCTTGTGGGCCTTGGGAGGCCAGCGGGCTGCAGCCTTCTCCCCCGTGCTTAATAGGCCCGTGTTGGAGCCAGGAGAATGCAGCCTATGAAACCCTCTCCTGTGCAGTGGCGAGGTAAGTGTGAGCAGCGAGAGCTGGCTTCTGCTGGGCACAGGTGTCCCCTGCGGTCTAGTGCCCAGACCCTAGGCCGCCCAAGTCCACCTTCACATGTGCTCAAGTTCCTCCAGGGAATGGCACAGTGCTAGCACTTAGCCTGCACATGGCACCAACGAGAACCCCTGGAAGGCCTGCACAGTCATCTCTAATAATGACGTGCAAGTGCTGTGCATGCTGCAGACTATGAGACAGACAGGAAAATGCAGTGTCTAGGTGCTCGGCACAGATGACGGCGGGATCCCTGGGCCAGAGCCTACAGCCATGGAGGCTGGGCTCAGAGCAGTGAGACTGGCCAGTGTCCAGGAGGCGTCCGCTGCACAGAACAGAGGTCACGGACGTTGCCCTGGAGAGCAGACTGGCGTCCCCGAGGGCGGCTCCTGGCATCACGGGTCAGTGCCTACCCAGTTTCTCCTCTGTCTTGGTACAGGCTGATGGGGGAATCACTCTTCCTAGACAGGAATGTGACAGACCAGAGGGCAGCACCAGCACACACTGAGTCAGGGAAAGAGGCAAAACGGTTGTGCCAGCCACAGAACCTGCAGATTCCAGGTGTCTTCCTGGACGTCCAGTGTGTGGGGCAGGGGCGTAGGTCAGGGTAAAGCACCTGCCTGGCATGGGTGGGGCCCTGGGTTCTGTGCTCAGCACTGCAGAGGAAACAGTACCGGCTGCTGGGCAAGCACACTCGGATGGACTCCATCACTACTTCCTTTTTGCAGTCTCACTGGCCTTGAATCAGAGGCCGATTAAGGAGATGAGGATTTATCAACCACTCTTGGGGGTTCTCTTGAGGCTAAGTTGTGTCAAATTTCCATGTGAAATGCCTGAAGGACAATTCAATCATGTGGTGAATAGAGTCACTCAGGTGAGGGACCCTAAGATGTACCACATCCCCCAAGCCCTGTGCTGCAGCTCACTGGGAAGCCACCGATAGGCGGGTGTCTCTTGGGGACAGGAACAAGACTTTTGGGTCAGAAGGAGGAAGTCTGGGAAACTCACTGGCACAGTTGTAGCTTCTGGGAAATCCAATGGGATTTGTGGTGAAGCAGAAGTTAATTACTAACCAGGAAGACCATGGGGTCAGGATGCTGAGGACTTGGGGTTTGGGGTACACAGCTCAGTGAGCTGAGAAGACACGAGCTTTAGAGTTATTAATTTGTAACTGGGTTTTGCTCCCAGCATGGGCATTTTTGCCTTGGATATCTCGAAGCCATCCCAGGGCCTCATTTTGTAGCAGCTGGAAATGTCAGAGCTCTGGCGTCTCGGAGACCCTGACTGGACGCTGGCTCTTCCATTCCCGTGTGCAGGGATCTCACTCAACTCTGGATCTTTCGAGCTTCTTCTCCGTGAAGGGGGGAACTGCGCTACTTTCCTAGGACTGCCAGAAGATCAAGTGAACACAGCACGGTTAGTTCCCCTCAAAAAGGTCGCCCCCTCCTGTGAATGAAAGCCATCCTTGTGGAAGTTTCACAGTAGGATCTCGAAAGCACAAACAGCTGAGGTGCCAGCCTGGGGAAGCGGAGAAGGTGGAGCAGAGTGCCTGACAGCGTCTTTGGGGGAAAAGAAGGGGAGGCTGATTTTAAAGGGGGAGCAGGAAAAAGTCTGGCCACAGACGGAAGATTGGGGCACTCCTGCCGCACCCCCCGCCCCGCCTCTACTCAGAGCCTTTCTGTGCTGTTTGACAATGCACAGCACCGAGCCCGGCACCGCTGGCCCTGGAGGGTCTCAGCTCTGTGCTGTCCTGGTCGTGTGACTGAGCCGGTTGTTAACCAGTGCCGCAGTTTCCCTGACTGTGAAGGGGACTAGGAGCAGAGCCCACCTCCTCTACTTCGTGTGGGGATGCAGGGTGCTAATGTGAGCACCGCCCTGAGATGCTGGGGACACATCCAGCAGGGGGGGCTGCCTCCCCGCCTCGCTACCGCCAGTGACTTAATTCCGGGCTGTTTTTCATTTGTGCATCTGCACATTTTCTGTCTCACAGAGTCATGCTGGAAGATGCTTCTCTAAGGCATGCCTTTTCCTTTCACCGCCTAGCCTCAGCCAGTCAGTGGCATGAAGGCCCTGTGAGCAGCGCCCTGCTATGACGGGGACACTGTGGCTCCAGCGTGTCCACCTGGCAAGACTGCTGTGACACGTGGCAGCGTGATGAAGAGCAGGTCACACTGCACACAAACAAGCGTCCTTCACATGACTAATCCAGCGCGCCCCAGACAGTCAGCCCGCCTATCCGTGGGCTCCAAAGCTTGAGTCAACCAACCGCAATTGGAAATATTTGGGAAAAATTTATTCCTGTCATTATTCCCTAAACAAGACCATGTAGCAATGATTCACACAGCGTCTGTATTGTACGAGCTGTAAGTAATTGGAGGTGATTTAAAGTACCTGCAGGAACAGTGCAGGTTCTGTGCTACCCTCGCCATTTCTTACAAAGGACGAAGGCATC
>NDGN011200067.1:0-10576 GCA_002564285.1 Tympanoctomys barrerae | reverse complement strand
TCTTCCTTTCCTTTTTTCTTTCATTTTTCTTCCCTTCCTTCTTCCTTCCTTTTTCCTTCTTCCTTCCTTCCTCTCTCCCTCCCTTTCTTCCTCCTTCCTTCCTTCTTTCCTTCCTTCCTCCCTCCCTTTCTTCCTCCTTCCTTCCTTCTTCATCCCTTCCTTCCTCCTCCCTCCCTCCCTTCCTTCCTCCCTTCCTTCCTTCTCTCCTTCCTTTTCTCCTATCTCCATTATTCCTTCTCTTGGAAGAGTTTCTTTCCTTTTCACGGTATCTGTTGTATGTTTCAGATCTATTTACTCTTTCAGGCTCTTACACTAGGAAGACAGTACAGTATTTACACATGCAGTGCTGATTTACTCCCGTATGAGTAGGGTCTCTAGTTGTATTTATTTACCTATAAAAGTCTCAGGTTTATCTTTCTTATAGATAAGCAATACTTCATTGTGTAAGAGTACCACATCTTCTTTATTCATTCCTTAGTTTGTGGGTATTTGGATTGTTTCCAAGATTTGGCTATAACAAATTGTGCTGCTATAAATACGGGTGCATATATATCACTGTGGCATGATGTTTTCAGTTCACCTGGAAAATATCTAGGAGGTGAACAGCTTGGTTGAGTGGACCTCTAATCCCAGCTTTGTGAGGATTGCCACAGTGGTTGTGTCCGTCTGCACTCCCACCAACAGTGGAGAAGGGCTCTTTTCCCCACAGCCTCAGCAGCAGGTGTTATTGGTTGACTTATTGATGATGGCCATTCTTTCTGGGGTGAGATGGAATCTCAGGTTGTTTCTTTAATTTTCATTTCTCAAATGACCAATAATGTGAAATATTTTTTCATATATTTATTTGCCATTTGTATTTCTTCATCGAAAAGTGTGTATTCATCTCAGATGCCCATTACTTTGCTGAGCTTTTGAATTTCTCTGATTCTCTTCAGAATCTCAGGAGTGGGGGTGGCTTTGTAAAGCAGACATTGATGAAAACATTGGTGGCTTCCCCTGCCACTCGCAGTCCATGCGCTGGCCTCTGCTCAGCACCCCCACTCATGGAACTTCCGCTTCGCCCGCTGCAGCGGTGCTTTTTTAAAAAAAAGTCTTTATATTAAACTTCCATTTTGAAAGTGAGCAGAGAAACTGGGGTGGCCTTGGGTACTGCACCTGGGACCTTCCCTCTGAGTTGCATTCCCAGCCCCTTTCCATATTCTTAATTTTGAGACGATCTTGCTGAGCTGCCGAGTAGCTCTTGCTGGACTCAAGCGTGCGGTCATCCTGCATCAGCTGCCCAGATGGCCAGGAACGTGGCAGCCACCCCCACCCCCACCCCCGCCACGGGCCAGCGCTATTAGTTTCTAGCACTTGCTTTACGTGAACACTCGCCCATCCTCCCGCTGGGAGCGCCTGTGCCTTTCCTAAGTCTATAAATGCCATACTTTATTGCTCACCACTTCAGACAGCAGAGCGGCTATTTGTACACTGACTTGTTGAAGTTGTTTAGAAATTTTTATAGGAAATTATTGCTTAACTTTAGAAAAAGCTCTGATTTGGGAGCAAATTATTGAGATTTAGATGGCATTTGGGGTACATCTATCACTAGGGCTGTCTGAACCCAAAGTCTAAGTCTAAATGGTCTGGGAAAGGCTTGGGGTGAGCTTTTGAGGCAGCGCTTCCTCCCGCGTATGCTGTATGAAGAAAGAATAAGTGCAGATAACAAAAGGATTGTTTAATCTCTGACAACAGTTTTATTGCTTGAAAACACTGATGTTTTTCCATCTTGTTTCCAACCAAGCTGCTGTAAGTCTAAACTGAACAATGTAGCTCGTATTAGATACATGTTCATAGAGCAAGACGTAATTGTGGATCTAACTTTCATCCCGTACTACAAACTGGGAGTCTCCAGTTGAATGTCCACTGAGGAGACGTGGTTGCCTGACAGGAGCGTCTCCTCTCTTTCTTTCCTAGGAGTAGCCCTGGGCCTGCGGCCTTTGAATTGAGCTTTGCTCCCAGCCCTTCTACTCTTTATTTAGATTTCAGATCTCAGTTGTTTGCTCAGACTGAGCTTGAACTTGTGGCTCTGCGGGTCCAGCCTTCCAGAGTGTGGGGCTTGCAGGCCTGCCAATGTGCCCCCAAAGAGCTCGTACTCTTCAGTTGAGGGTGAAACTGTAGAAGGTGGGGAAACGGAGATGAGCCGCCTTCAAGGTGCTAAGACTGTAAACGAGATCTCCGGCAGTGCGCTCAGGGTGAGACCGAAGGGAAGTCAGCTGCCATTCTGCTAGGCTGCGGCACTCGGATTTTTCTTTGAGACCACTTTATAAGCCAGACATGGCGGTGCATGCCTGTAGCCTCATCCCTCTGGATGGCTGAGGGTCAAGGATTGCAGGTTCAAGTCCAGCCTTCAACCCAATGAAGGCTTTTCTCAACACACAGGAATAAGTGTGTATGTAGCTCAGTGTGAGGACCCTGTTTCAATCTACAGCAACACACACACACACACACACACATACACACGCACACATGCACATACACACACACGCGCACACAGGCACACACACACGCACATACACATGCACACACACGCACACACGCACACACATGCATGCACGCACATATGCACACACACGCACACACACACATGCACACACAGGAACATCACTGCCTCCTTAGGTACTATGATCCAGACTCCTTATTTAAAATGCTCTTGGCGCAGGCAGTTATTCGAGCATGAAGTTTGCTGGGGAAATTACTGACTGTGAAAGAATAACCGACTCTATGGGGCCCACGGGGCGGCTGGTGCAGTCGCTGTCAGCCTGGCTGGGAGCAGGGAAAGCAAAAATGACCTGCAGGAACCTGGACGCCTGTGGCCAACCTCCCCACGACATCTGCTCGTCACTCGCGGTTGATGCTGTCGTTCCCACCGATCAGCATTGTCATTGTCTTTGTAGGCTCTTTTATGAAGGTCCATCAGTCCTCCTAGAGAGGAGCAGAATTGACCAGTTATGCTTTGTCTGTCTATAAAATTGTGTGGGGGGGTTGGTAATACCCCCCACATGGTATCTAACTAAAGCAGTGCCATTTAATATTCATTGTATTCACCTCTTAAGCAACAATTTTCTTTAGCTTTTTGTGGCCCCAAAGGAAGAAGTAGGGAACTGCTGTTACCCTAGAGGTTAGGAAAAGAAGGGCGGGATGTACAGGGCAAGCCTGGCCCCTCCTCATCCTGTGCTCGTGTACTATAGCTGAGTCCAAGCTCCTGCAACGTGGAAGACACAGGGATGACTTCAGCTGTCCAAGCAAGAGCTACTGAAAATCAGGCAGCTCTCATGGCTCATTAAAAGGTCGTCCTTTGTCACGTTGCTGTCTTCAATTTTACATTTACTTTTCACATGAGCAGAATAAGTACTACTTAACAGTAAACTAAGAGACAACCAAGAATGAACCCTTGTAACCAGCGCGGACCGCCTGACCATGAGAGCTAGAGGGGCTCCCGTGCTGAGAAGCGCTTCTGCCAGGTCTGGGGCACACGCTCCGAGCAGAGTGCTGCTGCTGGGCGCTGCTGTGAGCTCGAGGTCAGTCTGGGCTACATTTCAAGTTCAAGGTCAGACTGACCTATACAGCAAGAGTGTGTCTTATGAAACCGGACAAACAAGACGACAACAAGAAAAGAAATGTCTCTTTCCTGATAGTAAGGGGAGGTAGCTACGAGGCGTGTTGCATCTCATCCTCACCTGTGGGCCCATCACGGCCCTATGCTGGTCCAAGCCTTTGCTTTCTTCTGGATTAGCTAGACTGTGTCTCTTGTACCATTTGCAGACTCTTGGCTGATCTTCCTGTTACACGAGTCTCACACCATTTTGTACGTGTTCTGAGCTGCAGAACTGTTACTGCTTCTCTCAGCAAAAGGCTGTTTGCATGGAGAGATTGATGGCCCTCATTAGCCTGCTAATATTTTGTACTTTTGAAATGCTTGCCTTTTTCCTGCTTATACTTAGAACTTTGGTAAATCATAAAATAAAATCAGTTAACAATAATAAATATATACATCTTCCTTGAATGTGTTTGTACTATGAATTAAGGGAATGGAGATGTGGGAAAACACATCGCTGCTTGTTGACCTTGATAACCAGAGCAGGTGAGAGTAGATGGGTATGCTGGAAGGAGAAGCTAGTTTTTCCTTTAAAAGACTTTTAAGAAGATTACTAAACATTACAAACAACCCTGTGTTAACATGACCACTTGCAAAATAATGACATTTAAGAGTTAAATTTTGAGAGAGAGCACGCCGGGACCACATAAGAAGACATGGCCCATAGCAAAGGACACAGGATCTTTGGGACAATCCCCTCCCACTAGAGGCACCCAGTCAGGATCATCAGCAGCATAGCTCCTCACAAAGCCGAACCGGCTGCTCCAATACTTGGGCAAAGTTTAATTGGCATGAGCCCCTGGGTGACCAGCCTTACATGGTACCGGGAGGTCCTACCTAGGTGGGAAGATGCCCACTCCCTAGGCAGCGAGAGCGTTTCAGTAAAGCATAGTGGCTGGGCCTACGGCATCCAACCTGGCCAGCGAAGTGGGGGCTCAGCTCCCCGTGCTAGCCAGCCTCACCTCATGGAAGGAAGGAGGTACCCACTCCAGCCTTCCAGCCAAGCACAGAGACCAGCCGTGTGTGGTGAGGAGGGTGCCAAGCGAGCCTGCACCAAAGCTCTGCCAGGTAAGGAGACAGATGGCAGCCTTGCGCTCCCACCCAGCACGGCAGCTTTCCTGACTCTCACGACACAAAGTTCTCCATTTTTAAGCCTCTCTTAAAGCTTTGCCCAACTGTAGAGCCTAAAGCTACGATCGGGCAGCGAACACACGCTGCCATCGTATTGATGCGCATGCCTTCATCTCCTTGCGAAGCGCACCTGACAGAGCCCAGCCAGTGGCCCTCTCTGTCTTCAGAGCAGAGACCCCCACAGCAGGCTCTCCCTCAGACTGCCAGCTGTCCTACCTAGAATCACACTCCAAACTTCATGGCAAAAGTTGATTCTGCCAAAAACTCTCTGTAAAAGGCACACTAGTGATTGTCGCCTCAAATGTGCAGATGCAGAAATTAAGAAGAATCAAGGAATCGTGCCATTTCCAAAGGGAGCTAACAAATGCTGACAAGGCTTTGGGGATGAAAGGCGCTCCTTTATGTTATCAGTAGGACTGTAACCTAGTACAATCATTATGGAAGTCACTACAGAGATTCCTCAAAACTCTAAAGCTAGAGATTCCACTTGGCCCACCTACTGGCCCTCTAGGCATCTTCCCAGAAGAGCTAAAGGCATCATGTTACAGTGAAACAAGCTCAGCCAAGGATATCAGCACGTTCCATAATAGCTAAACCTCAAAAGTGGTCTGCACACCCATCAATAGCTGAATGATAAGGTCAGTCGGGTACTTCCACTTGCTGGCTGCTACTCTACCATAAGAAAGAATAAACTCGAGCTATTTGTAGGAAAATAACAGCTCCTTGGAATCATAACATCAAGTGAATGAAATAAATCAGACACGCAGATTAAACATTGGCTTCTATTGTACAAGAAATCCAAAATACAAACAAGACAAAATACATTGTAGAAATAGGAATTCCGAGCTTTTGCAAATGGGAAGGTGCCAAGAGGTGGAGGGAAGGAGCAAAAGGAGGACATGAACAGGGAGCGTGTTCTGCACATAGAGCAAGCTCCCAGGAAAGGTGTGATCATTGCGTTTAAGAAACATGTATTAATAAAGAGTGACATCTGGAAAAAAACTGCAGCACTGGACCCACGAGGAAGGAGCCGTGAAATGACTCACAGGGAGTTCAGAATGATTCTTTTAAAAAGCTAGGTAAACAACAAAAATATAGATAGAAAACCAAATGAAATGTAGAAAATAGAAAACAAATTGGAAGCTTGATAGATAAATGGGAACAATAAAAATAGAAATCCTAAAGATGAATAGGAACACAATGACTGGGGAAAGTTTCAAGAGCGAGCTTGATGAAGCACAAGAATGAATGAGCTTAAAGAACAGCATTTGGAAACATTCAGTCAAAAACCAAAAATATTTAATTAATTAATTAAATAATTTAAAAAGCCCACAGGAAGTAAAAGATACCATCCGAAGACTTAACCTCCCTTACGTGGGAGCTCCGGGAGGAAATGGAGTAGCCAAGCTAATAAAAACAAAGCCCAGTGATGTGCTGACTATAAGAAATTCACTCCATTTCTGTTTTTTCAGTGTGTTTGGCACAGTGTCTACAAGGCCTCACAACACAGGTGAGACTGGTAGTGTAGTGCTCCTCCTGTTTTTCAGCCTCCCAAGCACTGGGATTACAGGCGTGTGCCACTGCGCTCAGTCTCAACTGCCGCCTCAGTGCACCCCATGGGCGGGGCCAGCATGGCATGCCGGGGATCGAACCCCAGTCCCTGTGTTTTCTTAAGCAGGTGCTTTACTCTACTGAGCTATCTGGCCAGCCCACTCACTTCATTTCTAGTATTCATTGTCACATATTTGCTAGTGACAATGTTATGCTTTGAACAGTTATGTTTAAATATAGAGCATATTTGTGTACAGATATATCTGTATATTTATCTTTATATTTTCGTAGCTATGTATATGCAGAAAGACCAAGGCTGAACTGAAAGTATGAAAGTGTGAGACAAATGTTATATTTAATGTTTTATTCCCAGAGTTTTTGAGTTGATCATTATTTGTATAAGGAGAAACAATTGCTATTTAATAAATACAAGAGTGAATTCTTATCTCTCCTTGTTAGGTTGCCATTAGTCTTCAGTGGTAAGCAGAAAATCAAGGTACTCTCTTCTGTCTAAGAAAGGGCAAATTGAGTACAGCATATTACTCGAGTTCCTAAAGGTAAACGCAATGTTAAAATAGATTAACTTAAAATAGATTAACAGAAGAATGTGAGAAACCCATTTGTAACTCCTTGTGAACCAAAAGTGATAAGTATCTCTTTGGGAAGAAAATTGAGTGAGATTCATTTAAAGGCATGACCAAAGCACAAGACAAGGAAGCACTGATAAAAGACAGAGGACCACGCACCGCCTCTTCAGGCAGGGGATGCAGGCGGTTGGAAATGGCTCAGGAACGCCACAAAGATGATTAGCTGAGACAACACTCCACACAGCTGTGTAGGTCAACGCTTATCTGTGGCTCAAGCGAACCATGACTCAGGCAGAACAAAGGTCCCGTCCTCACTGGAAGCAGGAAGCATGAAGCTTGGGTTAGAAAGATCTAATCCCTTCCAGCTATTCCCAGATGATGGATGCAAAAGGTCAGGAGACAATGGAGACGCAGAGCTGTAGCATCTGAGAATGGATCTCATGACATGCCTCACCCTCACTCACTTTAACTAAAAATATCCAGATATTTTAGCATGAATTACACGACATGAAAGAGTAGATTAATGAGCTGTTTTTGTAGCACCTGTCAGAGTAGGTAATAAAAGACATGTGTCAAAAATGTGAATAAGAACATGGTAAAATGGATGGAAAACTTAGCACACTGTAATTTCAACTACATCTAATCCTCTAAGATCTCAAAAAACCCTTTTCACAAAATTGGTGTGTGAATTCTTAATAACAGTACAGAAAACTGAATGGAATGGGACATGCCTGTGATGCCGACACTTGGGAGGAGGCAGTTCATAAGTTCAAGACTAACCAGGACTAGATAGTAAGACCTTCTGTATGTCCATATCTATATTGGTATTGATATTATCTACATTGATATGTATGACTAGTCAAAACAATTTTGAAGAAAGAGGAAGGATATAACTTTATAAGAAGCCAAAACATATTACGTAGCTATAGTAATTCAAGCAGCATAATCATTTTATTTTTATGTATTTAGTACGGGGTCGACAGGGTCTCACTACACAGGTCAGACTCATAGAGATCCTCCTGTTTTCAGCTTCCCACGTGCTGGGATTACACGCGTGTGCCACCACGCCCTCTCAGCATGCTCTGGGGGCGGGGCCAGCACTGCACGCCCGGGATTAAACCCTGGTCCCTGCACCTGCCTAAGCAGGTGCTTTAGTCTGCTGAGCTATCTGGCCAGCCCCAAGCAGAATAATTAAGATGCAAAAATAAAATACATCTTCATGCAGTGGATAACATGTCTGCAAGGGAATCTGTAACAATAAAAATGGTGAAAGAGTTGTGCATTTTATGCATAATTAAGGAAGAACTTGCTGTCCTTCGATCCTCTGTATCTTACTGAACCCTGCATGGAGCACAGTCACTGTGCAGTTGCTCAGAATAGGTAGACCGTCTTCTCCATCCATACATTTCTTAACTAGACAAATAGTAATAGTTTATCAGTTCACTGTCACACTGTGACGTGTCTAATGTCAACAGTACTTAGTCATTGAACTCTAAGTCTTACTGGTAGACTGCAGTGATTTCTGAGCCCCAAAATCACCCTTCCTTTGGATCCAGAGTTCAGCTAAAAATCTCACTGAGGGGCTTCATTTTCTTCATTACAATTCTGCTTTAAAATTTTTTATTAATTTATTTACTCGTTACAGGGTCTTGCTATGCAGTTCTGACTCATACTGGTTTTGGTGCATCATGGTGCTCCATGATGCACAGCACGCAGTACCAGGGACCAAACCTCGGTGTTTGTGCTGGCCAGGCAAGCACTTAGACTGCTGAGCCATCTCTGCAGCCGCTCCATTACCATTCTGAACAGGGAAATGGCCACAAACATATTTGAGCGTCATTCAGAAGATTCTTCCAGCGTTCTTTTCCTTCCCCATCACTTTCTTCATGCAGCGGGAGGGCAGCGTCTGAGGAATCATGACTCTGATGTGGCCAAGCTGCATGTGCAGAGCTGAAGCTCATTGAGCTGTACAGGGCAGAAGGGGGCTCACACGCCACCCCACCTCCCCACGAGTGTGAGTGCATTGCAAACAAGCTGTGCCACTTTTGCCCAGTTTATGCCATCACGAGCTCTAAATTTCAGTAATAAGATAAAGCAACTTTATTTTCTCTACAACACCTTACAAACTAATTCTGAATGTTTTTGCATGTTATTCTAATAGCAGTGTGGGCCAGGGAGACAGCTCAGTGGCTTAAGTTCAATCCCCAGTATTAAAGAAAAAAACCAAAACAGTTTGACGCTTGGGTGACTTTAGGCACCAAGGTAGCCAAGCCCTGTGAATGTGTTGTATGATGAATTTACTTGAGGTCTAGAGCTAAAGTGTGATTTGTGATGGAGCCCCTGGGCCACACGGCAGAAGACTGAATTCTAGAGGAGCTGGAGGGAGGACCTGGAGGGCCGGTGAGACAGCTCAGCCGCACAGCCCTGCCTGCCAAGCACAAGATCCTGAGTTTGATTCCGAGTACTGAAAAAAAAAAAAAAATAGAGGTCCTAGAGATTCAGATCAGCTCTCTAGAGAGTGAACCAGGCATGCCTTGTGACCAACAGCAATATGGCTTCTGGGGCCCCCTGGTGGGTGTCACTCTCTGTAGATTTTCAAACATCACTGACGGGCTACATGAGCTTCATCAACATTTCTTTACAGGGAATGGACAACTAGAGGTGTTCTTTCCTAGGTCTGTTCCTGTCTCTTTGCTAGTTCCTTCTGCTAACTATAACCCGTATGCTTTCATTTTAGTAAATTACACACTATGTTATGTAGTCCAATGGATAACATATATTGAATCCTTATTCTTGATGTAGCGCCATCAAAATCCATCATCAACAGTCCCCAGATCTATAGTAATATACTAACATCAAGATCTTTCATTTAATTTCCAGCAATGACAATGTGAATACTACATAGATGAGGAGATGGCCTAGGAGTGGTAAGTGGAGACACTTAAAAGCCAAGTCCTTTCCTCACATCTCCTCCTTCCTTAGGATAGTGTGATGGTACAGATAGAAATGTCACAGAGAACCACAAAAATGAATAAAGCTCGAGAATAAAGTTTTAGAAAACAATAGCGCTACATATGATTGTGAAAGGAATGAATTCTATAAGCACCTAAAATAAAATTGTTCTGCTCAATTTAACATATATTGAATCTCATTAAGAGCATTACATTTAGATTATATTTTGTCTTTTAATAAAAACCAATTGCAATATCATAATTAAAATGAAAAGTTTCAATAAATAAAGTGTTTGAAGAAGGGTTCATGGCACTGGGCATGTTCAGCCTACCGGAAAAATAATATAATGTGATTGTCTAATGATACAGAGCCGTTTTCAAGAAGATTTCACTCATTTTCCTCCTTATTAAGGAGGTGAATATGAATTTGGGAAAGAGGTAGTCAAATTAAACTACAAGAGATCGAGTGAAGGTAGCTATAGATAAAATTTCTTTTACTATGTTGTCTAAGTTTGATTCAGTACAATTTTTTTTTAATCTTGCTCAAATTAGCCATTGACATCTGGAAATTCATTTACTAAATCCCAGTAAAAAAGGAGTATTTCAAGGGGCTGGGGAAATAGTCAGTGGCATAAGTGCCTGCCTTATGCAAGTGCAAGGAAGGAAGGAAGGAAGGAAGGAAGGAAGGAAGGAAGGGAGGGAGGGAGGGAGGGAGGGAG
>NDGN011200042.1:0-11658 GCA_002564285.1 Tympanoctomys barrerae | reverse complement strand
CTTCTGGAGGGTTAACAATCTAAGTTTGCAGACCAAACTTAGAGAAAAAGGAGGGCCACAAGGGAAGCCAACATTTTAGCCCTAGCCTCCCTCAGCATCTTAAAGAGCACAAAGTCCAGACACCACCAGAGCACAGGAATGTGAAGACACCCTTGTTTGCCTGTTTTTAAAATGTCAGCAAAGCAAACGTGTGCCCTGCTTGACAGTCCTCAGAGCCCGCCCTCCCTGTACTCTCAGGTTCCTAACTTATCTTAGGTCTGGGGACTCAAAAGTAGCCATAAGATGGACTGTGCTTCTGTACACAAAGATTGTAAAAACTGGAAGGACAAAATGCAACCAAGTCTTTTTATACATTGTGTGCAGAGCTCAGTGACAATACATATTTCTTAAAGCAATCAAAACACTTCTACTATTAATCATCTCTTTGAAACAAGCAGAAGATAGATAGATAGATAGATAGATAGATAGATAGATAGATAGATGATAGGACAATCAAGGCAGGTCACAAGTGGGTAGCATTCTGGAAGCTTGCAGTCAAACAGAGAAAAGTTCAAACTAGTCTTGACACTCTATGAGTGACTTGAGAGAAATTATTCAGTCTCTCCTGTCTTCTTTAACTCATCCATAATGAGATGACAATAGTCATACCTGCCTCATCACTTTGCCACCAAAATGTATGAGAACATGCACACGACATGTTCATGCACACACACATACATACATAGAAATACATGAAAGGTATAAGTGCTCCATGCAGCACTGATGTCAATGCTCAGCAAAGATTAATCACTATTCTATTAAAGAAAAAATTCAAAATTTTCCATTCTTATATATAAGTGGTCTATTGAAGAGACTGACAATCCAAGGGGGAATGAAACAGAAGTGGCTTTGATTTTCTTTCTCAACCATAGCTTGCAAACACATGCTCAGCAACCCCCTGGCTGCTCCTTGCAGGCATCTCAGCTGCAGGTTCTTTACCTTCTTTCCCACTCAGAAGAATTCCATTTCACAGGTAGGACTAGGTTTCTGGTGTCAGGGTGTCAGAGTGATAATGCTCCTCTGATCTCTAGACCTTTCACCACTGCCCAGCTGCCCTCAGCTCTTGGACCTGTATGTGTCTCGTTCACCTGGCTTTCCGGGGGAATTCCCCTTGGAGCTTCTCCCAACCGGTCCCACAACACTCCAGTGAGCTTATGCTACATTGCTTCCCAATTTTTTTTTGTCAATTTAAAAATTCTGCTATATAAGAATGTAAGTTGAGGATTACAGAGTGGGTCTAGTGATTTTTAATAGCCCTGAAGAAGTAACTTGCAGCCTCTCCTTACCCACTATCTTAGTAAGTTGATATTCAGAACCTACTGTTCACAATCATAGGATGACAGATAAAACTTTAAGGCAATAGAAACCATCTCATTCCATATCTTGTCAGTATATTCTGTTTCTTCCAGGGCAATGGAATGCAACTCTCTGAAGAGTTCTTTCTGGGTTATTTTTCTGAAGACAGAGACCATAACCCTTTGTGTGAAAACTGCCAAAGGGAAGTAGAAAATCTCGGGGAGTTTTGCTCTTTAATACATCCCCAACACTGCTTTACTTGGCTACCTTAGAAATTTCTTCCAATCTGATTACTAATCCAATACAAAAGCAGAAATGCTTGAATAGCTTACCAATCTGTTACAACAGCCTTGTTGGCACATGTGAAAAGAAATGGCCTCGTGTTTAACCATTCAAGCCTTTGGCACAGACTTCTGTGTGCATGAAGTACCACCACCACAGGTATAATGTGAGTGTCTCCCGAACTAACAGTGTGTTTCATTTATCCATTTACTCAACACATTCATTGTTTACTCTGTCTAGATTTAGGGGCTGAAACAGTGAAAAAGATAGGAAAAGTCCGTAACAGGACTCATGGAACTCCTAGACTCAGGCAATAAACAAATAAATCACTGTAACTCATGATGAGGAAATAATCAAGAGGTTTCCAGTAAACAAGATGATGGGAAGGCCCATTTTACATATTGTTATAAGGAATGTGACGTGGACAAAAGTCTGAAAGACAGACATGCTCAGCCTCCTGGAGAAAGGGAAGGCAAAATGAACTGCCTAATGCCGCTGGAGATATTGGAAGGCTACAGAAAAGTGGGAGCGGGTGACGATTCAGAAGTCATAAATAGGAATTTGTAACTCTGAGTGAAATTGAAAGCCAGAACTGTATTTGAATGGAGAATGTTTTGTCTCATTTTTGGAAATTGTAGCAGATGAAACAGTAGCCCTAAGAAGAAAGGCTTAAGTCCTAACTCCCAGAATCTGAATGGGGCCTTACTGAGAAAAAGGTTTTATTATAGATGAAATTAAATTAAGGCTCTTCTTTAGAGGAGGATTAGGAATCGAAAATTAAGGATATTAAGATTAGATTGTGCTGCATTAACCAAGTGGACCCTAAACCACATAGCAACTATTTTATAGGAAGCAGAAGAGAAGACACAGAGATAGGAAAAGGAAGCAGAGCACACAATACATAGCCAAAAGCCAAGAAGTGCTGGAGCTGCTGAAGGCTGAAACAGAAAAAAAAAATTCTTTTTCCATGCCTTTAAAGGCTCTAAATTGCCAGTCTCCAGAACCATGAAATGTAAACTGTTGTCATTTTAAGTCACCCAGTATGATAACTTGTTAGGAAACTAATGGACACCTATAACACCCAGTGGCTTCTGTGGAGCTGGCCCGGTGTGCTGACAGACCCCAGAAATTCAGACTCAACCACAAGACAGAATGGAGAATTTTTTAATGATCTTCCTAAACTGCAACAATGTATCTCTCTATTTAATCCAAATAGAGCTAGAAATGTAAAACCAGCATCTGCAATGTTCCATACTACCGGACCATAGGAAAGAACTCATTTTCTCTCATGACACTGACAATACACACTGCATTGCACATATGTGTATGGGTGGAAACCTGGGTATGTGCATGTATGTAGAAGCACGTGGGGGCATGTATGTCTTTGTGCGCCTATGTCTGCTAAGCCCAGAGGGACCTGACCCAACCCAACTAGAGGCAGTGTGGCCTAACAGAGATATCTCTATTGTGCAAATGGACCAGAACGAAGAAAATTGAAGGAAGCCTGGAGCACTCCCACCTGGAGAGGCGATTCACTGGCCACCTCTTTCTCCAGCATACCTAAAGAACCTACTATCTCCTCCAACTTTTTCCAGGCTTTCCCTAATGTTGTAGCTTTCTTCTCTCTTCTGACAGCACTCAGTTTAATGGCTGAATTGAAGTTGGCAGTGGAAAAAATCCAAGCAAATGGACTCAAGCTATCACCAAGCTGAAAACTGGGGAGTGAAAGGTGTACAACCTGGGCAGAGAGGAGTGGGTAGGACAGCACTGTGGAAGAGCACGCTTAGGCTCCAACAGCGTTGCTAAAGGTCCTGCTACTCCCATGCAGCTCTGCTGTCCTGCCAAGGGTGGCTTTGCTTCTCTTGCTAGTCTTTTTTGTCTGGTCTCTATCTCCGGACAGGGACTGAATGCCACAGGGCACACAAAATGCATGCCAGAACTCAAGAAGTCCCGTCCTGGAAACAAATCCAAAGCTGTTGCATCCTGTGGTAAAAGCACAGAGAGAGAGAAAAAAATGCTGCCCAGTCAACCCTTCTCATTCTGTTCAGGCCACTGGACACAGCTTCTGCCAGCTCCAAATTCACTTTTTGTCCAGAGAATCAATACACCTATTGAGAGGGTGTCCAGGAATGGCCTTTTCTCTGTTTCTTTCTGGTGCTGCCAGGCAGAAAGCCCAGCAGGCTCTGTTTTGTTAGCTGAGCTCCAGACACAGGAGAACGGGAGCCCAGGGCTGCCCCATCTGCATTCAGCACTTCTGCTTTGTGTCCTCATCCTCTGCCACAATAATGTCTCATTCATTGAGCACCCACCTGTGCTCAGCACCCTGCTGAGCACCAAGGGAAACAGCACAAAGAGAGCAGGGACTGCAGGTCCCAACAGGATTTCCAACAGCCCCGTCCAGAAATAGCGTGACAGGTTCTAGACACCAGGTGCCACCTACAGCCATCTCTCAGAAGTGGTGTCTTTTGGCCACAGGCTGTAGGCAAACTGTTCTATCTCCTAGTCTTTCAAGCATGTGAGTAGAATTGTGTTGTGCTCACTTGTTATTTATTTGCTTGTTTGTATTTTGGGTGAATTCCTTTATTTTGTTGAGACATACCAGGTTTCATTCCTCTATTGCTCTAGCATCGCCTCATCCTAGTTTTCAGTATTAAAAACACATCTTCATTTACAGTTATATAAATATACGCAGATACTAATAACCACACATAGAAATTTTCCATTCCATACTTTTTTAAGGTTTTTGTTTTGTTTTGTTTTGTTCTGTGTTTTTTGTTTTGATTTTCTTTTATTTTCTTTTTTGTGCAACCGGGGATTGAACTCAGGCCCTTGCACTTGCCAGTCAAGTTCTTATTCTACTGAGCTCTCCCCGGCCTTTTAAGGTTTTTTTATTTGTTTGTTTTGTTTTGGTCCATACTATTTTTTTAAAAAAATACATTTGTATTATATACATTTCTTTTCCTTTTGTCATATCACTTAACAGTACACTATGAAGATCACCCTTGGATAATGAATATAGTTTTAATTCATTATTTTTGATAGATGCATTATATTGCATGGCTAGAAGTAGCTCAGTATACTCAACTACAACTAACAGTGATCACAGAAGTCTCTCCACTGCAAATGCTGCTGCTAGAAATGGTGTGGCTCCGAAGCCCTCATTCATACATGCTTCAGTGTTGAGTGGGTGTTCCTGTAGAGATGCCTCCCATCAGAAGCATCCATGGGTCAGTAATATAGATTTTCATTAAAATTCATGTTGTGCAACTGTTTTCTAACATTTACATATATTTATAATTTATGCAATTGTTGATTTTTGGAAACCAGGTGAATGAAAAAGGTTGAAATTATATTGGCACATCTACTAGGATTGTCCTGATGACTAGAAAAGGTGTGGATCTTTACAGAGGTTTATTAGTCATTGACTTTTCCGTTTCCTGCTCATACCTTTTGTCCAATTTCTTTTGCCTAGACATTAGCTTTCGTAAGTGTTTTTATATATTATGGCTGTTGATCCTCTGATATGTTTTTCTTGGCATAGAATTTATTACTTACCATTCTTGTTCATCACAATATGTGCAACCTTATATATGTTTATCTTTTCTTCCATAGCTTTTTCTTTTCCTATATTTTATGGAAGGGTCTACAGGGTGTTCAGGGTCTCACTACTTGATCAGACTGTAGTGTTCCACCTGTTTACAGCCTCCCAAGAGCTGGGATTACAGGCGCGTGCCACCACACGCAGTCTCAATTGCAGTCTCAGTGCACCCTGGATTTGGGGCTGGCACGGCAGGCCTGGGGATCAAACCCTGGGCCCCTGTGGCTACTTGCTGAGACACTGAGCTATCTGGTTGGCCCTTCCATAGCTTTTAAAATCACAATCTGACTTAAAATAAATTTTCTTTCCCCACTTTAACCTAAACTGCTAAACAATATTATTTTATATTTTCTTCTAAAACTCCTTGTTTTTTAATACTTATTTCAATATCTACTTTATTTTCAAATGTGGACTTTTTCTATACAGTGTGAATAAGGAGTACCAATTCCTTTGCTTCTGGATGGTAATAATTTTGCCAGTGCTGTCCTCTAATTGCTGAACTGAAACACACTTCTGTCACACAATTAACTTCTGTCTCACCAATCTGTCCTTTCTCATGCCTAAATCACAGTATTTTGATAACCATAAATGATAACATTTTTCAATACACACTCAATGTCCTCTTCTACATAGTTTTCTTGCATGTGTAAATATATAATTTCTATTCCTAAGCAGCATTTCATTTCTGTTTGTGTTTCTGTTAGGCTGCAAGTGAGGCACCTGCATATCAGAATCTTACTGGTTGGAAAGAGTCATTGTGTTCATAAAGCAAGGTATAAAAGCTGGGTTTTAGAAGCGGATCTCATCAGTAACATTTTTAGTCTAAACATCTATTTTGCATCTTAGCTCCAAATATAATCTTTAGATTTCAATACTTATTACAAAACTTGGAGTATATATATCTGCTCAGAACACAAATGCAAGAGTACATTATAGTGCAGACAACACGGCAAATGCAGGAGAATTATGGGCTTTGGTCAGATGGAGGTAGAGCAAGGGTGGGAGTCCATGCAGTTGCACAATGTAGTTAAGTCTGGGTAACTGACAAGAAAGTCCTGGAGGCTTAAGTTCTGATACTAACTAGCTCAGTAAGCACTTTGTCAAACCACTCAATCTCAGCTTTGCTTCTTCACTTGCAAAACACGATGGTGTCACTGGGTAGCTCTCACATGGATTCATAATGTAGCATTACTGGAGCTCCAGAAGTACAACTGGTTAGTGCATGGTATTTATACATAACATAACATTATGACTAAAAGTACAGATTCCAACATTATTTATAACTGCATATCTATTTATCCCAGCTTGGCCAGTCCTTGGGTCTACCTGGCATTTTTATTTATTCTTTTAGTTTCCTCATACTTAAATTTTAGAGGAAAATAAATCTCTCAGGAGGCCACGTGAATTAAATGAATTAATGCATAAAAAATATTGCTTGACAAATAGAATATACACAATAAATGTTACTTGTTATAGTGGCTGCTATCCTGGGTTTAGAGAACCTGCCCCCCCCCTCTGTTAGTCAAAGAGAGAACTGCAGAGCCTTTGTCTACCAATTGGGGTTTATGTTTCCGAGGAGCCTGAAAGCTCTGGATAATCAGGAATATTCATGTTAACTCCAATGTGCCTCCACTGTTTCCGGGTGTCAGCCTAAGACAAGGCCCAAGATGGTGATCTGACTTCTTTTAAAGAACCATTACAAAACTACCATAATTCACCAAAGATGGCAACCCTAGGGGGTGTGGAATAAGAAAATCACTTCTGCAGTCTGAGACGTGTACTCTGTAACTTGATGAGAGACAAAAATATCCCATGCTCAAAAAAGTATGAAAACTATAACAGCAAGAACTATGAAGAAAAAAAAAGGAACTATGTGCAGCACACGGTACTAATGCCACGCCTCTGTTCAGTAACAGAACCATCTCGAACCCAAGCAATAAGATTCCAGAGCCTTCGCCCCTGAATTACTCCATCTCTGTCATGGTTTTTCCTCACTGATTTTCTTTACATCTGATCCAGAATTTCTGTCCCCAGAATCTGGCTGTTCCATCTCTTCGTGTAAGCTGCAACTGGCTTTCCCAAGAGTAAAGCTTTCCCTGCACATGTGTGATATTCTGACACCCTTTGCAATGTAGCAGTGAACAACCACACCCCTCAGGTCAGGTACTGAAATATGTTACCTACACTTTTTATTTAGTCTCATAACATCCCTATGAAATAAGCAATGCTAATATTACTGTATTTCAACTAAGTGACTTAAACATATATGAAGTATTTAAGGGTACGCTACTAATAAGGACAAAGAAAGATTCAAACCTAGGTAAGCCTGGTTCCAAACACTCAGCATGAAGCCAATGTAGCACATTTCTCCCAATAGATGAGCTTATAGTAAGTTCTGTTCGCCACTTATAGTGAATGTGGCACAAAGAGAGAAGATCATCTCTTCTCACCAGCTTCTATACCCAAGGAAGAAACAATACAGCTGCAGCTGCCTCTCAAGCAAGAAAACGGGCTCTTTCAGGACTTTCCCCTGCCAATCTGCCATGAAATACGCAATGCTTCTTCTTCTCACTCCTCTCACACTCTCAAGCTTGAATCCCAGAGCTGGACAGTCTTCCCTGGATGGCTGAAAGCTGTGGTAGGTTTCTTGATGATTGTGCCATATGACTACTGTGGGATGGTTAGGTTTAAGTTTGTTCCCTAAAGGTTCACATACAGGAAGTTCAGTCACCATCATCAGAGCTGACAAGTCACAGAAGCTTAAGAGGTAAAGCTTATGCAGAACATGGGGTGCCCACATGAATGGATTCATACTATCTCAAGGAAGAACTGGTTATCGTGAGACTAAGTCCTCTAAGAAAGAGTGGGCTCTTATAAAATAAAGGGCAATGTTGGTCCTACTTCTGAGTCCTGACTCACCATGTAATCTCTTCTGCTCATACGCTCACCACTACAATGCCATCAGCTATGAGGTCTGTACACTAAATGGATTCACACTGACAACTTCAATAAAATGAAATGTATGCTTCCAAAAATCCATCTTCTCATCTGTCTAAGTTCAACCACTCCTATAAATTCCATAATTTGAGCTATGAGAGAAATATTAATCAAAACAAAAGCTTTGGCTTTGTTTCCTATTTTCTTAGGCTTCAGAACAAAGGCTTTTCCACTCTACAGAACGATGGCCACATAGTTGACATCTAGTGATGGTCAACAAGAACAGGCTTGTTCCCTATGAGCTCAGTATCACGTGGTAGGAGCAGGCTCAGTGATATCTAGGTCTTCACCTTTCTATTATTTCTGAAGACTTATTAAAGCTAAAGACAAATGTTGGTGAATCATATACTTAACAAAATAATGACTTATGTGGTCAAAATAAACAATAACTAAACCAATATACATATTGGATTTTTTCTTCACTCCAAGCCTTTTAAAAATGACATTGTGATTATATTTTATGTTTGAATTTTCAAGTGTTACATTTCTCTTATTTTTTTATTTTTCAAGTGTTATGTTTCATGAAGCCAAGATGAATATTTCCTTGATGGAAGCAAGTCTACATTCTTCCTTCTAACTCTTGAAACTTCCCTATAGAACTTCTAAATGGTGGGGCTCTACCTTAGGCTTGAATGCTTCTAGTGATGAAAAATTTATGACATCATAAATTACTATAATTTTAATGAGCTAATTTTTATCTCCTTGTTCCCTTTTCCAAAGACTAAAATACATATGCAATTTTTTCCATATAAAAAATTACAGGGCTGGGGAGATAGCTCAGTGGTCTAAGTACCTGCCTGGCAAGCACATGGGCCTGGGTTTGATCCCTGGTACCATGTGCCAAGCAGGCCCATATCAGGAACTGAGCCAGCCACCAAAACTGGGCATGGTGGTGCATGCCTGTAATCTCAGTGCTGAGGAGGCTGAGCCAGGAGGATCACTATGAGTCTGAGCTGTGTAGCAAGACCATGTGCCAAATAAATAAATAATTTTAATTTTTTTTTAAATCTTACATAAATGGTACCAAAAGGCAAAATTTATAGCTACTGTTGAAAGAAATTTAATGTGTCTGTTTAAAGTTACTTTATAGTAACATCTTAGGAGACTAGACTATGGGGCCACTAGTCCACAAAGATCCACCAAAGTCCACAAAACAAACAAGGACACACAAATTCCACTTGTCCCACGGTGTGTTTCCTTCAGCATGAGTCGGTCTGTGATGAAGACAGATGAAACCTCCCATCTCCTCTCAGAGTCCTGGATTTTTCTTTCTGTTTCTGTCTTTATTTTCCCTCCGGGTCATTCTCTTTCTCCTTATCCCATCACCCATGACATTTAGGCAGCTAAGTTTTAAAGTTAAACTTTTGTCTTAGTTCATTGTGCTTAATGAATATATTTCACAACCTGATCTTCATGCTGGAGTGAAATGTCTTGTTGCACTAAAAACTTTAAATGAAAAATAGAAAACATACATTTGTATTTGTCTCTAACTGCATAAAGAAACTCTGGAAATATAAATCCTGAACAGTAAGTTTAAGAGCTCACTGGATGTGGTGGGATTGAGACCACATAAATGTGGGCACTGCTGTAAGAGCTTTCTCTGAATTCTTTATAACTATTGAACTTGTAATTGTATTATATGTTTAAAAATTAAATGAAAATATTTAATTATTTATTTCCCAAAAAACCATGTTGAATTTTCCATTTCTGGATAATGAAACACAGTACCCCTCAAAAAAAACATCCTAGTCTTAAGATAAATTCAGTCCTAAAACAAATTCAGATTTTATGTTCTATGTTATTTTTGGCATTAGAGTTGAAACAAGAGTAATCTATTATCTTCCTGAAAAAATAAAAGTGTTCTTTATGTTACTTTTCCCAGAATATTTGTCTTAGAAAAAAATATTAAAGCCATTTAAATATGTCCTTAACAGAAATACTAGCTTCAGAGTTGCCTAGAAAATAATCAGGTACTGCCCACTAAAATTTGATTAAATTCTATGTAATAGTTACTTTTATGAGTCAGTTTGTCACTGACACAAGGGCCAGATACTTGGTCCAATATCACCCTGAATATGTTTGTAAGGACGTTTCCAGATAAGATTACCATGTAAATCGGTGGACTTTGCCATAGCAGATTGCCACCCACTGTGCAGGTTGGCCTCACCTAATCAGTTGAACACTTGCAGAAAATAAAACAGATACCTTTCCCTGTGCCAAAGGGAGGGCTGCCAGAAGACGGCAGTTACGCTTGAACCACAACATCAGCCAACGTATCTTTCTGGGTGTAAAGGCTAACTGCCTTCCTCATTGACTTGTCATGGTTCTACAGTCATATAAGCCAATTTCTCCTCTCACTCTCTCTCTCTCTCTCTCTCTCTCTCTGTCTGTCTGTCTGTCTGTCTGTTTCTCTCTCTCTCTCTCTCATACACACACACACAAAAAAAAAATTTATAGACAGTTGGCTCTGTTACTACATCATACAATTAGATGCATAAACTATGGTGCTCCACCACATGTGCCTCATACTCGCTAATGGCTAATGAAGGACACAGAGATGACTAAGACAGAGCCCTGGCTCCAGGAAACCTAGGAGTCATCAGGAAAAGAGGTGAATAAGGCAGTAAAGTGAATTGTCACAGGTGATAGTCTACCAGCAAGAGGGATGCCAAGAAAGAGTGGTCAGCATGGGAGGTGGGAGTGAAAGGAGCTTCCAGGAGAGGAGGACAACTGAGCAGATTGCTGGTGGTCAGCAGTGTCCACAGCTTCTGCCTGGAGCCTGGGCTCACCTGGCCCAGGTTTTGCCTTTGGCCTGACAGCCACAAAATGACCCAGAGAAGAGAACAATGGGACCCAGCTGCTGGCCTTGGAGGTAATCAGAGAGGAGTTTCCTATAAGTGCCAAATAGGAGTAAAATAAATAAAGCACACCTGTTTTCTCTGTTGTTCTGCTCTTCTTTCAAAGTTAGTAAAGCTGATAATTACCATCTCCCTATATTTTAAGAAATCCAGTTCATAGTTGATCGATGCAATATTTTAAAAATTCACTTATCAGACATATATGGAATTGAACTCAGGACCTTACACTTGCCAGGGAGGCATTTAGACATTTGTGCCACTGAGCTGTATTCCTGGATGGGTAGATAGAGACATTTTATCATTAGAAGATTCATTCATTTTTAACAAAATAAATTATATACTTATTCATTAATAAATGCATTTTATTTATTAAAGTTTTAATATGAAAGAAAAGAAACTACCACTTTCACTTTGCTATAATGCTCTTATAAATTTATATGTCACACAGAACATAAAATATACATGATCATGTACTTGTTATTAGCTGAGATGTATACATATATTTTATTAGAAATACACATGATGGTGGGACTATCCTGCTTCAAGGTTGTATATGGTTAGTTTTTTGGACTTATGTGTAAACATAAG
>NDGN011199993.1:0-10478 GCA_002564285.1 Tympanoctomys barrerae | reverse complement strand
CAACTGAAGGGTTTCACCCCAGGCCTGTATGCCAGGCCTGAGCTGAGTCTGGAGGGGACAAGGAGTAGGAGGGAGAGGCAGCTCGCCCACACACTCACTGAGCCTGGACTAGGACTGGATCTGGGGGTTCCCAGAAAGCTACAGAAATTCCTACTCTGTGGGCGGGGTGTGAGGGGGTACTACGGAGTGATGGTGTCCCAAGTGGGTGAAAGAGGATGTCACCCATGATGCACCTGGGCTGGGACCAGTAGGTCATGCCAGCACAGGGTAGCCGGAAGCTCTTCCACACACTCACCAGGCCTGGGGTAGGACTGGATCTGGGATCCCAGAATGCGGCAGAAATACCTACTGGGCAGGCGGGGTAAGGAAGGTTCTGCAGAGTGGTGGGGGGTGTCCCAAGGGGGTGGAAGAGGGTCTCATCCATGCTGCACCTGGGCTGGGACCAGTAGGTCCCGCTGGTGCAGGGTAGCCAGAAGCTCTCTCACACACTCACCGGGCCTGGACTAGGACTGGGTCTGGTCTCAATTTTATTAATTTCAACAGACACAGCATATGATACAGAAAATGGATCAGAACAAAAGAAGAAGGCACACAAGTAGAAGGCTGGAGGCTTGAGGGAAAATTTCCCTTTTCTAATTTTTATTTAGTTTAGCTATGCTTTTAAGTCAAATCATTCTGATGCCTCATAGATCAGTTTTACATTCTAGGCTTAAACTACAGTGTCAATTTGTCTTCTAGAACCTTCTTGACTTTAGATCTCAGTTCATGTGTAGTAATGCCTGGAACATGTGTCCGTGTTGTAGAAGTGAAAGGACAGGATAATGATGTCCCTATGTTGTACCATTTCTGTTCCCTTTCCTCCCACTCAGAAACTAGTAATCCAGTGAACATAGAAGGAAACAAGAAAATCTTCATATTTATTTTGTATCCAAAATGACATGATTCTAAGCCTTTCACCTAAATCAATAGTTGGGTGGGCTTCTCTACACGCACCATGGTAAATGGAAAAAGCATGGGTGCTACCTTTAGGAGCAATCTCAAATCCTGACTGTACCTCTATATTACCTGCATGACTTATAGAAGTTATCTGACCTTATTGAAACTTAGATTCTCCATCTTCAAATGGAGGCAGTGGTGCCTTATGTACAGAGTTGTTCTAAGGATCAAATGAGATACATCCGGCATACAGAAAGTCATCAAGCATTACTGGTCAACTTTTTTTTCTTTTTTGAAAAAATGTCTAAGCTTTATCTGATGCATACATAAATTTTGTACACTACAAATACATGAAAGTCACTCAATATATTTTATGCATGTTTTACCAAGAAGTTCCATTTTAAATGTTTGAATTGGCATTTTTTGGAAACCACTGCACATGCCATGGAGTCAATATACCATGCATGATATATAACTCCCATATTATTGGATATGGAAGTTGTAGATAGACAGATGGGTTGATATATTAAAAATAGACTCAGGGAGAAGGGAAGAAAGTACAGAAGGACTTCCCATAAAGAAAACTGAAGATAAATCTCTAAGATATAGTAATTTCTACTGGGCTGTGCTCTGCCTCCACAGGACCTCATATGTAGACTTTCCCATAGGAGAAAGACTACATCTTCTGAATTTAAATCATTCAAATAGGAGGACCAGAGAACAGGGCTACTTGCTTCCATGTTCAAAGCCAGATTACACAAATACAGACAAAGAAAATAAATCAACAAAAATAGCTAAGAGACATTTCCAAACATGTCCAGCTGCAAAAATTTATGGTGATTAGCTCCTTGAAAAAGGGCATTTCAGATAAGACAACTATTTGTACAGAAAACAAAAATGAAACATATATTGATTGATTTTCAGTTGATTCTTTCAATCTTTCAAGAGGCACAAAGTAGGGGGGAAAACCTACTTAACCAGTTCCCCTTTTCCCAATATCTTATGCAAGAAAAACCCACTCTCACACAGTGAATTTAGACTAGAAAGAGAGATTTAGAAAAAGCTGAATTCTGATGTTTTAGGGCCATTCATTTTTCTCCATCTTACTTTCATAAAAGAAATGCTCAAAGATTAAGTTAGAGTTTGAGACTTTTTGAGTTAGAGACTTTTTGAGTTAGAGACTTTTCCATGGCTATGTTAGATCCTTGAGCATTCCATAAGGAAGGGGTGACCCACGGAGAAATTCTCTAAAAAGGGTAGTAAGGCTTCCTCTATTAATTGTTCCCAGACCCAATGTAGGTTGGGTTAAATTTGTCCAACCTAACCAAAACATTTATTTCACACAGTTGGTAAATAGGATCAAAAGAAATGACAACGTTAGAGCAACCGGATAACTCTGAAGACACCCTTACTGTATTATTAAGATGCAGATGCTGGCTTAGCTGAGGTACCCTGGCCCCCTGAGAGTAGGATAAGCTTATCTCAAACTACCATTTATGCCCTGTGTGATCATTAAGTGTGATCTGACAACTTGGCTTCAATAAGAAATGTCTTGCAGATCAGGAAAGCTCTAGGCGTCTGTGGATGACTGACACGTGAACCACAAGAGAGGAGGGAGGTCCCACCAGCATGGAGGCACATCAGCCAGTAGGCTTGAAGCCTACATGAGATAAAAAGGGAACGAAAGAAGAGGTCCACTCCCCTGTGTTGCAAAGGATCTCGGGTCTTCCTCGTGGCCTTTGGGCATTGGTCTTCAGTCCTGTCAAGTTACTGGTTCAGACTCTTCAACTTTCTGACAGAGCCGCACACCAGTCATTCTGTGGTGAACTTCCAGGCCTCAACGGCCACTGAATGCTTCACCTTGCTATCACGTAGACCACCAGTTTGGATTGTTATGCCTCTGATTCACAGAAGGCCAATGGGACTCTTCACATTGTGATCCTGTAAGCCATCCTAATATAGTCCTTGTGTAAACACACACACACACACACACACACACACACACAGATTCTCTTCCCCTAGTGAATCCTAATATACCTTGTCAAATCCAAACCCTCAACAAGAAGGTCACTAGTTCCCTGTAGGCTCCTTTCAGCCTCAGTGCAGAAGCGAAACTCTTCACTTCTTAAAGCAACACAAAACTTTCACGTGAAGAATTCCAAGTGTGGTAGACTTACTAAAAATGGGCTGAGGTGGGGAAGGACAGCAGCGAGTGTGATAGCACAGCAACATGAAGGCTTTCAAATAGAACATCTGATAGCCCTAATCTTAATTTTTACTGGTTGGGTTTTTTTCTGGTTGCTTCATGTCATGTGGCCCCCGGCTTCCATTCAACTTCTAATTCCTTCAGCCTCTTTTTCTTTTCCCTGCTTTGCTATCCTTTCCTTAAGAACCAGGAGAGTTTTCTCCTTCATTCATGCAGGCCTACACTGCACCATGTTTTGTTGCCTTGACTCATCCCTCCAAATGTTTTGCCTTCTTTCCTAAGCAGTAAAATGCTGTTCCAAACAATGCCATTTCCCCCAAGAAGAATTCTAAAAGTCTAATGTCTAATAATAATAATTTCCTTGCATTACATAGGAGAGTTACAGTGTATGAAAATTTTCAGATAGAAAAGATAACTTAAAAAGAAAACCTTTTTGTAATCTGACAATGACCTTAGCTGTCTCCAGAGGTAGACAAATAGTAAAATGTTAGTTTAAAGTTAATGCATAGGGTTAGGCTTTGAGCTACACCTGGATGAATCAAAGAACTTTAAAATATAATATGAAAGCAGATGACCCAGAATAATCCATATATATATATATATATATATATATATATATATATATGAAAGACATGAAGAATCGACACTACCTATCCTCCAGGCTTATCATTAGCAACAGTAATGAAGACGATGTGGCACTGAAGAAAGAAGAGAAATGCATCCCTCAGTAGAACAGAATAGAAAGCATAGAAATTGTTCAATAGAACAGAATAGAATGAACATAAAATATTAAGAAGAGACACAACAGCAAGAAAAAAATAGCAAACACTTGTACACCTAATAAGAGATCATCAATATATAGGAAACAAAAATCCCCTTCTCCATCCCCCTGAATCCCAGCATCCAATCCAGATCCAGCCACTGCTGGCTGGCGGCTGTGGTATGCCAGGCATCCAGTATGCTGTTTGGTTTAGTTTGATGCAAGCATTTTATCTTAAAGAGGCCAAGTGACTCACTTGGATTCACTCTCCAAAAGAATGGGGGGAAATGTGAATGACCATCAAGTGAAAAGACCAGAGTTCGAGTTTCTCCATAGTACTATTCTGCTCTGTGGAGTCCACCACACATGGTCCATATCTCCAGGGCTAGAACACACATATGTGACATGTTTCCGGTTATTGTGGCTGTTGTTAAGGGCTAAGTGGTGAGGTAAATCCCTTTAATATGGAAAATCAATGTTTCAAAATACAGAGAATCCTGAGTCAGTCATAATGCTTGCATATAAAAGAAATTAACTCCTCTCTCATATCTTCAGATAGAATGGAACTTTGGACTCTGTTTATTCTCTAAATTCAGAACAGAGGTCCATCATACAGTCCCCTCAAAGGCAACCGATGCTATAGGATTTATATCCAACTCGCCAAGACACATTTAATGTACAATCTTCATAGTTCACAGGAGCTGTGAGTATTGGGGGTGGCAGAGACAAGCCTAAGACTGGTTTCCTATTTACAGCTTGTTTAAAGACAAAAAGTGTCCTTAGGCTAGGCACAGTGGCACATACTTGTAATTCTAGCTATTCAAGAGGATGAGGCAGGAGGACCACAAGTTTAAGGGCAGCCTAGGCAACTTAGTAAGATCCATTTCTAAGTTTAAAAAAAACATTGTAAAGGGTTGGGAATGTCACTCAGTGGTACACTGCTTGTTTAGCTTGCTGAAGGCCCTGAGTTCAATTCCCACTATCACAGTCTCTTAGATAAGGTGGAATAGGATAGATGCTCAACTCAGGAAGACAAAATATATATATATATATATATATGAGGGGTTTAAAAGAAACATTAATTCCCTGAAGTTAGAGGAGTTAGTGAAGTCTTAGCACAGGACTAAATGATCACTGAAAGGGTAAGAAAGTGCCTGAGGAGGCCACTGCTTCTGTCTCATCAGAGCCACGAGAGGGGAAGGACGGAGGCGGGGTGGAACAGAACGGAAGGCAGACTTGCCAATGCAAGTCCGCAGGACAGGAGCAACAAATCGGAGCTCCTAGCCTCAAAAGTAGTAGCAGGATTTGGAAGCCAGAGATCTAGCAGTCTACGTAAAGGTGGCACCAGTATGCTCTAGCTGTCAGTGGGAAGGGAGAGGAGTCTAACTCTCCAGACGAAAGCTGGGGAAAGTGACAAGATTCCACCCCCCGGTGTCCAAATGCATGGGGCTAGGCTGCTGCAGAACAAGGCAGAAAAACCTGCACTAGCATTTCCAAGGCAGTCTATTTTCTCAGTGTTGTATTTAACGCTGTAGGAGAACCACTGGAGGTCACCATCGCAGCAAGCCCAGTGGGTAGCCAAGTACCCTAGAACCATTGTCACTCATTTTTATAGACAGAAACTGGGTCTGAGATTTGATAATTTCCCTGAAACATTCAACTGCTGAGCAAATATGGCAGCCAAGGTTGGAAACTACCCTTTGACTCCAAGTTCACACTCTTCAGCGGGACATCCTACACAGCAGATTAGCTGGAGGCCTGGTGACCACCAGGGACACCAGGAGGCCAGCCAGGTGTCTGTCCTCGGCTGCAGCTCAGTGTGAGGTTGCCAAGCCAGAGAAAGTGGGGAGGCTGGAACGACAGAGCCCTTCAGCACCCAGCAGGCACCTACCTATCCCCAGCCCAGTGCCAGCAAGGTCACTCTGCTAAGAGCGCATGTCAGCCAAGGGGTTGAACCACTGGATCAAGCTTATCAGGATCTCCTCTGTTTATCTTCTCTCATCTCCACATCCTGATCAAACTCACTCCCTTTCCCACCCAGCTCTGTGTACTTTGGAAACAGTCACCCACCTCTGCCAAATCCCAGATTGGCCCTGCTGGAGAGCAGAGCCCAGAACAGGGCGACACAATGTGGCCAGCAGTCTGCACGACAAGACCCAGCCACGCCCAGTCATGAAGAAGTGGGAATGTCTTTCCTCAGCTCCCTGTTGGGGCTTTCCTTCCTTGCCCCCACACTGCACGCAGTGATCCAGTGTATTTGGGGACAGTGGGTATCAAGCATGTATGCCTACTTCTTCCTTTATAATCCTTTAAGTAAAACAGTCCTTTGGGAAAGGATGTGATTAACTCAATTACTTTAATATTTAAATGGTTGATAGTGGCTTTACATAATCACTAGGTAATTTACGTAACACAAATTCTGACTTAGGCCAAGAGAATAAAGCGTGCTCCACCTACAAACACATACAAGCTGAGGCAAGGAAGATCACCTAATGAAAGGAAATCAGGGACTTTTGAATTAGGGAGTCTTTGAATACGCAGCTTCAATTTGCCCAGCTCATCGAACCAATTTCAAGTCTTGCTTTAGGAAAAATGATATACAGAAATGCAGTCATCCATCATTTTGTGTCAGCATAAAATTTCGTTATCTCAATTTGTAATGAGCATCTCAAATACTGAGCAAAGGAATGACTCTGTGAAAACTGTTTTAAGATTGTTCTGGCAGAAAATATGGTCCCTAGGGCTGGGGAGATAGCTCAGTGACTAAGCACCTGCCAGGCAAGCACAAGGTCCTGAGTTTGATCTCTGGTTCAAAGAGAGAGAGAGAGAGAGAGAGAGAGAGAGAGAATATGGTCCCTGACTTTGATTAACATACCACCCACTTTGGAAGATGATACTGAAACATAGTTTGTGCTAATACTGATTGGATAAATTTTTATGCCCATAACTTGTATTCTGAGTAACTACTTCAAAGATAACAACATGCAATGGGTTACCTACAGTTATTTTCCCAGTATTGTTAGGAAATATTGTTCTACTTCTCTCCCATGAAATAAAAAATTAACATTTAATTAATGATGGTATTGAGTATTAAAAGCAGTTGAAGAGAAATTTGTTAAACTTGTATTCTAAAGATTACTGAAACACAGCATGAGGAGATAAAAGGATGGAAAGTACAAAAGAGAGCCAGAGGGGGGCACGTGGAGCACACAGCATGAGGACCTGACCGTGTGGAAGCAGAGCTTCAGGAGACCAGGAGGGCTACCTTAGGAAAAGGGGAGTATCTCAAGGAATGAAGTCTAAGGATTTTCAGAAGTTATAAAAAGAACCTAGTTTAAAGGATCCAGAAAGAGAAACACAGGAAAAATAGAAAGAAGCCCACAATTAGTTGCAATATGGACAAACTTCAGAATGCCAAAGACAGAAGGTCATAAAACCTACGTGGTTTGGTTTCTGGCAAGGGCTCTCTCTTCCCAGGTTAAAGAGAGGCCTTCTCTCTGTATCCCCACAGGACAGAGAGCAAGAGAGAAGGATGGAGAAGTAGAGGGGGCAGATGTTCCGGCACCTCATAGAGCACTAACACAATAAATCAGGGCCCCATCTTCAGGAACTCATCTGATCTTAATATGGCCTTTTAGATCCTGTGTCTAAATTTAGTCACGTTGGGTATTTAGGTCTTTACTGCATGAGAACATGTTTCTGTTGACAGCAAGACAACAATAAGGAAATAGGACATGTCAGACCTTCGGAGCAGCCGGGTGAGGATGTGGCTTGGCTGCAGGATGCTTGCCTCGCTTGTGCATCCCCACTACCACACACATAAAAAGTGAGTACAACTAAGTAAAAATTGAGGGAAAAAAACACCAAAAATCAATTATCTATGAATCCAGCTCTAGTTTATAAATAAGAAAAACAAAATATATCTTTTAGAAATAGAAAATACAATAATGATAAAATTAATAAATACAATGGAAAATAAATACAAAGTTTTTTTAAAAAGTTAACAAATTAACAAAACTGATAAACATTGGGTGATATTTATCATTAAAAAAGCAAGTAGGAAAAAACAAAACAGAAAACCATCACAATATTAGGTAGGAAAAGGCAAGCGCTAACTGTAGAAACTGCATAGTTTAAGAGAATATTAATAGAATATTATGATTAAGTTTATATCAGTAAGTTTAAAGCTTTAAATTATATAACACATAGCATAATTTTTTTTTTTTGTGGTGGGCTCAGTCCACCCTAGGGGTGGAGCTGGCCGGGCATGTGGTTCTGGGGGTGAACTGAGCCGTGGTTCCTGCGTGCTTGCTTAAGCTTGCCTAAGCAGGTGCTTCAGACTGCTAAGCTATCTCTCCAGCCCCTATAGCACAAATTAAAATTTATTTTATAAGACTATACCCTTGCATCTCTGTTGAAAAGAAAGAGAAATCCTGAATGTTCCATAACTGTTCAGAGAAAAATCAATGATTACAAGTTATTATACACATAAAACAGGGCAAAACAAAAACATGGACATCAGACCATTCTATCATCTCATACACTCTAAAGGAACTCAGCTTTATCCTCAAATTATCTAGCATATAGAAAAAGAGAGAATACTCTTGAATCATATTAAGAGTTTGGCATAAACAAGATACCAAAGCTTGGCAAAGGTGAAGGAAAAACCTCAGGCAAATCTTAGTCAAAAACATACACTTGTGGAAACATCCTATAAAATTAGATCAACTTAGCATATGAAAGAAGAAGATCATGCATTATAGGTAAGTTTGGCTCATTCCAAGAATGCAAGATTGTTAATGTAAGAAAATAATACAATTCACATTTCAACCAAATTAAGAGAGTAAGAAAAATCTCATTATATATATATATATATATGATAAAATTAAACACATATCTACAAATAAAGCTCAGCAAACTATTTATACTGTATAAAGAAATATCCTTCCTCAGATGGGCTTGGTGGTGCACACCTGTAATCCAGTACTCAGGAGGCTGAGGCAGGAAGCTTGTCATGAGGTCAAGGCCAGCCTGGACTACATATCGAGACTAAAACAGAAAGAAAACTCTTTCTCCAAGGAAAATGTATCTTGAAAAACTTGAGAAGTAAGCGTCAGGTTTAAATACGAAACTTTGAAGGCTTTCCCCTTGAGAGAAGTAACCACAGTGCTCACTATTAACCGCTGTTAATAGCTTGGCCCAGCATTCCTTTGGGCATCCTACACAGCACAGCTAAGTACAAGAAGAAAAGATAATTGAGGCTTAGAAGTAAAGGAAAAAATTGTTCGCCAGCCGGGATGGCACGGTCTCAACACTCTGGGAGACCGAGGCATGAGGATCGTGAGTTTGAGCCCAGCCTGTGCAATTTAGCCAATTAGCAAGATTCTGTCTCAAAATAAGAAATAAAGACCTATGGATGTAGCTCAGTTTAAAGGCCCTAGATTCAATTCCTTTGACAAAGAAAGAAGGAAAGTGGGGGAGAGGAGGAAGAGGCCAGAAAGAGGAGGAAGGAGAAAGGAAAGAGCAGGAGAAACAGGAAGAGAGGAAGAGGAAGAAGAGGAGGAGGGGAGAGAATTGCCATCCATAGGTGATGTGCTTATCTATGTAGGAAGCAACGTACAGATAAATCATTAGGGTCACTGCGAAGTTAGCGTTATTGGATGGACAATAAGTCAATGCTGAATAATCGTCAGCACCGTCCACACAGGGGTTTCTTAACCCTGTGCACGAGTGTTTATAGTAGGTATATTCACCACTGGTAAGAAGGAAATGTCCAAGAGGTCCTTCCGCATGTTAACTGATAAGTTGTAGGGCCGGCCAAATAGCTCAGCAGATTTAAGCGCCTGCAAGCAGACGGAAGCGCCGGGGTTCGATCCCCAGGCCTGCCGCGCCAGCCCCACCCCTGGGGCGCACTGAGATCGCAATTGAGATTGGGCGTGGTGGCACGCGCCTGTAATCCCAGCACTTGGGAGGCTGAAAACTGGAGAATCACTACGAGTCCGATCTAGTAGTGAGATCCTGAACACCCTGTAGACCGTTCCCTAAAGTACAAAAAAAAAAAAAAAAAAAAAAAAAACCTGAAAAGCTCCTTGCTTTTCAATGCAATCTTATCCAGCATTGAAAAGCAAGGAGCGATCAAGCCATGAAAAGACTTGGAGAAATCGCAAATGCACGAAAGCCAGTCTGAAGGAGCTACACGCCAAATGACTCTAACTACGCAACATTCCGGCAAAGGCAGAATGAACTATGGAGACAGTAACAAGACGAGTAGTTGCCGGGAGGGGGGGGGGATGGAAAGGCGGAGCCTTCCCTGAATCCACTCTGCATGATCTGTGGGGCCAAATACATGGCGTAATACATTTGACCAAGCCCCTAGTCTGTACACCACCAACAGTGAACCCTAATGTGGATACTGACCGCTGGGTGCTCAAAGTCCTCTGTTAAATTTTGCCGTGAACCTAAAACTGCTCTAAAAAGTAAAGCCTTTTTAAAAATTCATAGAACTGGACCAGGGAGATAGCTCAGGGGCATAAGCACCTGGCAGGCATGAGGTTGCAAGTTTGATCCCTGATACTA
>NDGN011199969.1:0-12654 GCA_002564285.1 Tympanoctomys barrerae | reverse complement strand
GAGAAATGCCTCAAATGCTTAGCCTGCTATTTGTGCTCTCTCTGTCTCTGTCTCTCTTGGTCTGTGTGTGTGTGTGTGTGTGTGTGTGTGTCTGTCTGTCTGTCTGTCTGTGTGTCTCTGTCTCTCTCTGTGTGTCTCTGTCTCTGTCTGTCTGTCTTTCTGTCTCCCTGTTTTTAGTAGGATGCCCTGGAAGCTGCAGTTGTGGGTCACTGGGAAGGTAGGGCCTGCCCAAGAGCCAACTGTTAGCTGTTTTGGAAGCCTGTGGCTGCCATCTTGGCAGTTCCGAGCTGGCGACGGCAAGCACCCTTCACCAGGCAGCGCTCCTCGTCAGGAACACGTCTCCCAACCGTGAAGGCACCATTGCTGCCTTGGTGTTCAACAATATTTTGTGTGGAGTATTTTGCTTGAGAAAACGCATATACTTTATCTTTGCATCAATACTGTCATCATTAGTTTTAACATTATTACCAATATTTTATTTGCTTTCTAAATAGCTGAAACAGGTATTTCACAACCCAAAAGCCAGTTGATGTATGTACCTTAGTGATAAAAGAAAGCTGACTTTTAAAAAATTGATCTTTGAAATGAGTAATTCCAAGTAGGAGAGAGATTTCTCACTCTTGTTCTACATAAAGGATCAGAGAAGAGCAGCGAGAGAGGACCAGGACCAAGAAGGGCCAGCTAGGCGGCTGCTCCTGGGTGTGCAGGAGTGAACGTCCTCTCACCTGTCCCTGTGTGCCCCAAGGTCAGGAGGTCACTGTGCCAAGGAGAGGCTCAGAAATGACCTCCAGCGCTCTGGGGCTGGGAAATCCTCACTGAGCTGCCCACACTCCCAAACAGCCAACGGAAGAGCTTTGCTGGTTGCGGGTGGAAGCAAGAGGAACCCGATGTCCACGTGGTGAGCACGCAGCATAAACAGGAGGATTCCATCCTTGCTTCCTTGGGGAGGGCGCGTGGGAGGGTGGCAGTCCACAGCTCTGCACACCTGCGCTTGGTTCTTGAGGCGCAGGCAGGAGCTCTGAAGTCCCTGATGAATCTTGAGTGAAGGTTGAAAAATTCTCCTCATTTCCTGTGCAGGACAAGGCTGTGAGCCTTTGGGACAACAAAGTGGCTCGTGGATTGTCAAGGAAAAGAAAATGCGCAGGGCATCTGTGTGGTCATGAATTGATTTTCAGCGTTGCCCAGTGCAGGGCTCCACTGCAAGCCTGAGTCTGCTGGAAGACAAAGCGCTCGGGCATCAACTCAGGGGGCCTCCATGGCTCCTTTTCCAATGGTTTGGTGATTTCCATTGTTTTCTCACCCTGTGATTAAGTAAGTAAAAACCACCCCAATTAGATGCCAGTGGACAGATCCACTGACATTAGCTTCTGGACAACACAGTAATTAAGACACCAGCTGTCTCTGTTTAAATAGAATGCAGTTTGCACACAGATGACCCCCAAATTATCTGTTCTTCTTTGAACAAAGACAGTGGATTAGACACATCCATGCCAAAACTAAACACCAATGTCCCAGATGAACAAAACTTCTTGGCAAAACAGGACTTGTCCTGTGTCCAGATCAGTTTGCTCTTGGACCACTGCCCATCGCCAGGTGAAGGAAAATAGGTTTTCTAGTGCTGGAGTCTCTAGCACAGAAGCCCTGGCAGGAGAGGGAGGAGCTTGAGGGGAGCCAAAGTGCAAGGACAAAGCCTTCCACATCTCGCCGTCTTCCAGGTTTGGGTCTCAAGTCAGTGCTGAGACAAAAGTCCTGGTATATTTAATACAGAAGAGGAATTCACAGAAGAGGAATTTGAGGAGCCTTTTCACTCCCTTTGCTCAGATGCATGTGTGTGTGTGTGTGTGTGTGTGTGCACGTGCATGCGTGCGCGCGCGCACACACACACACACACACACACACACCATGAACCTTGGAACCTGCAAGACCAGTGTGAGGACTGAAGAGATCAAACAAGAATTTCCTGTAATCAGCACATTCTTGAGTACAATGCTGCTGGTCAAATTCTGCAGCTCTGAAGGGCTTAGCGTGTTTGCAAAGGGCTTCCAAGAAGTGTGTAAACTAGAGATCTTCTAAGCTGTTCGCTATCTCCAAGCCGATTGCTGATCAGAACAAGGTTTTCTTCTTGTCCTGAGATCTTCCCTCTATGAGTTAACCAGTTAAAGTGAAAAGTCATGCTTCGACAGTGAAAAGGTTCCAGCTTCTCCGGAAGATAAACTGCAATGAAAGGCCTCCCATGTCCGGTTTTCTTTTCTCTGAGAAAGATGCATGTCAGCCCTGCAAGGACACGCATGCAATCATTCCAAAAGGACACGCTTTGAGATTTTCATTCATTTTAATCTTCCTTATATTATGAAAGCTATTCTTCTTTTTAAGGTTTTCAGACAACCAGCTCAATTTTCATATTGATTCATTCAGAGACAAAACAAAACTGTGTATAAACTGAATGGAAAATGGCTTTTTTTGTGATGAAGCTTCGGTGCTTGCATTTAATTACAATGCATGGAAGTGTTTCTTTCTAATTAAATGCTTAAATGAAGAGGGGCTATGAACAGAAACTTAAAAATGAGTGAGCAGGATAGAGTTTGGCCCGACAGGAGGATCCTCACCAGCCTTATTCTTGCTACACTGAAAACTGACAGGTTGGGCAAGTGCATGTGCATATGTTAAGAAAAAATTTTGAGCATGCATGATAGTTACTAAATTAGGAATATTCTTCACTTACACAGACCTATCAAGGAGGGGTTTAAAGTGCTTTATTATCTAATTAAGCCTCACACCATGATGCAAGTTTATTAATACATAAAATGTGATGCAGTACATTTGACAATCTGGCCTCATCGCCTTCAGTGGAAAAGGGGCTAACAATATAAATCTGAATTTGGGAATAGAAAGTCCTGTGGCCAGCACCCCACTCAGTGGGGATGAGCTAACAGACATTTATTTCTGTTTCCTAGAAAATTTTGGGAAAACAAAAACTATACAGAGATACTCAGTTTTCACCTTTATAAAATAAAATAAAATAAAAAATAAAAATTACCAGACATATCTGATTGAAAATTAGACTTTTCTTTTCCTTTTCTTTCTCCTTCTCTTGTCCTGTCTTTATTCCTAGTCATATTTTCTTGAGCCAGACAGTGTTCATTGTTTTCAGGTTATCAACTGATTGATCGATTGATTGATTTTTGCTTTTCCTTAGGAAAGAAGGATGCATCCGTTTCTTTATTTTCTTTGGTAGAAAATCATCTATTCTCAGATGCCCAATGACTGCCTCTGTGGACCGAGTGCAGGTTTGTGTTCATTTCGTAGCTCCTGCATATCTTAGCTTGTTGTGTAGACAGTGTTGAAATGCTATTCACCGCAAGAAGTAGAAAGCATTCTCTAGAAGCATGTAGGGGACATGGAAGAGTAAGGATTGCTGCTCAGGATCTCTCATGCTGAAGCTGCCTAAGGATTCAGCTCCAAACGCCCAGGCAAACGGTACTACGGAAATACGCCATAAGCAGGAGCGCGGCATGCTGATAGGCCAGAGGCAAGTCCATGTAGACTGCCGGCGTGGGTGAACGCTGTGTGTTTGTTAGTTAGACACTGCTGTTGGACAAAGCCTCCGTGGTTTGAATAATACGCCTTTATTATCATTTAAAGATGCTCAAGCCAGTTGGGTCATTCTGGTCTTGGCTGAGCTCTTGTGTGGCTGAAGCAGGCCAGTTTTAGCTGGTCCAAGATGAGCTAGGCCAGTGACCATAAGCTTCTCCTCCCGTGGCTTCTCACTTCCTCCCTGCCTGATGCGGGATGATGACACTCGTGGCCTGTGAGGTGGGCAAAGCTTACCAGCTGCTCTGCGGTCTGAGCAAGATCAGCCCAGATACAAGGCGAAGAAGCAGAGTTCACTTCAGCGGGGAGCATGCGTACAGGCGCGGCTCCTCCCCAGCGTCGGGGCCTCTCACCCACGCAGACACAGCCACTGGCCCTGCAGTGCAGAGAGACTCGCATGTCTGGCAGAGGAAAGCAGCTAACCGCCCTAAGCAAAATTAATTAAGAAGCTACAAGAATAACAGAAATTCAGATATTATCATGCAGAATTGTAAGCAAGATTAAAATCAGAATTATATTGGAGAAGACAAATTACGTTGCTACATAGAAAGTTAAAGCCGCTGTAAAAATTAATGACACAGTAAAAACTTAGAAGACAAACTTTAAATTTGGCAAAAATACATGTAAATATATATACCCATAAAACCTGCATGTTTAATTGGTAAGTAACTCCTGTGAATATATTTTTTTAAGAAAAATATTCGCCTACGCTATAGAAAAAGAATTCAAGGAAAATACAGAAGAATATATTGAAGAAGAAACATAAATTGCACATTAATGCATGGAAAGGCAAATAATAATTAAAATAATAGTGAGGCTAACAGTTTCAGCCCTGGCACTGCTGACAATTCCATACTGCCTGACACTGACGGGTCAGTCTGTGCTCTTGTGCACTATCGGTGGAATCATCCATTGACACTGACAGTTCACTGATAAGTTATACAGATACAGGAATATTACTGAAGAACTTCTGCAGTCAAGTCTTGTTCTTCTGTGTAACTATCTGTTGTCAGGACCTGCACACTGTCCCTATGCGCTCATCTGCAGGTGGCAAAGTCCATGTACATTAACCTTTTTCTAAAATGGTGATCATAATTTGTATTCCTGTCCTTAGATTCTATAATTGCTGTGTAAAGGGTTCTTGAATTTTTTAACCTCACTGTTTTCATCTGTTAAAAAAATCCTATCCTATTTCTCCTCTAGTGGTTGAAGAGGAGATAATTGCTCCAAATTAATGAAATCTGTATATCTTCTGGCCAGGTCGGCGGCTCAAGGTAGGGGGTCACGCAGACTAATCCAAAGTAGATGGTTGAATGCTGATGTATTTCTCTAATGCAGTGGGGCCTCACTTTGTGGACCTAATTTCAGAATCGTGGAACAAATTCTTCCACCAGAATCTTGGAGAGAGGAACCGAGGCTTCACCTGCACCTATCTTTGCCTTTGGGGAGCTAAGCTTTAGCCATGACGTGGAAGCCAACTGTCAATAACTCCTGACTGACTGATTGCCTTTTTGATTGATTATCTCATTTAACTGTCATTAGACCAGGCTTTATAAGTCCAGGCTTTCATAGGAGAGAATTGAAATTCAGGGAAACAATTTGTCAAGTTTACATATTTGGAGAAGACAAACGATGTTGCTATATGGAAAATTCGTCTCTATAAAAATTAATGACAGTAAAACTTAGAAGGCAAGCTTTAAATTTGACAAAAATACATTTTTGTAATATATATATATATATATATATATATCCATCCATAAAACCTGCATGTTTAATTGGTAAGTAATTCCTATGAACATATTTTTTACATGAGATAAATATAATGCCACTTTTTTGTTTTCTTTAAGAATTTAGTGATAAATTGATTATTTTTGCAAAGCCAACATGAATTTAAATAACTGCCAAACCATTGGGGCATTTTCAAATTGCAAAATAAAAGAATCTTTTCTAGAACAGTCAAGGAAGCCTTTCCCTAGATGTACCTGGATACATCTAGTAACATGAAAGCAGAAGTGAAGTTCTTTTGCCATTATTCATACATATTTAAATGATTATTGCATCGATGAGTGAAATGGTCTGAAACAATTTGATCTTTAGATGATCGTATATCTGCTTCTGACACTTCATCAAATTAGAAAGCACATTTCTTGCACGGCTGAGAACAAGCCGGCATCATCATGCAGTTCGCTGCTTCCTCGCTGGGTTCTGGAGCACCGGGGAGGTCACCCAGAGCCTGTGCTCTGCGCGCTGTGTCGCTGCAGGCTTCGCCCTCCCTGCAGTGAGAACTTCACCTGGATTGGGGGCGTGGTGGCGGGTAAATACGCTGTGCGCATGTGCGCAGCACCTCCGGCCGTTGTGCAACTGTGAATTTCTAATAGGAAATTATACTAGTAAACTTTTTAGAAAAACAAGAGGGACAAAGAAAGAAAGAAGGAAAGAAAGAAAGAAGGCAGACAGACGGAATTACTCATCTCAGGCTTTCTCCTGTTGACATTTCATGAAAAGACAACGGGAGGCCTTTGTTTTGCGTTTTCATTTGAGATGCTTTTCCTTATGTTGGAGATAGATTTAGGAAAAATCCACTAAGGGCTTTTGATTTTTATAATCACCGAGTAGATTAGGTTCATCTAATAATGATTTTTGCAATTCTAGATGAAACTTTGTCTCTCTAAGTGGAAAGGTGATTAACAGCTCAGTTCTGAGTCACAACAATGTAGTTATTTATTTTTCAAAGCTCATTGTAGTGGAGCTTCAAAACAGTTCATAATCACCTAAACAAATGTCATTCTGCTGATTGCTGGGCAGCCAGGGCTGAAGCCTTTGCTCAAGAAGGGGAGGATTCCTTCATCCCAGAATCTTTTCAGGTGGAGAAGCTCCATGTGTTTGCATAAATAACCAGGAAAGAAATACAAATGTTCGAGGGTTTCATTATCCTAACCCTCGCAGACACCCGAAGGACAGGAAGGCAGGGAGATTCGGTTTCAAGTACCTTCTTTCCTTTAGAAGACAATTATCTGAGGCATTTGAGGAGAGAGAAAGAACTCAACTGCGTTTCTTAGTAACAGTCCTCGCAGTACCTAGCTGGCTCCTCAGAATAAAAAGCACCAGACGGCTCCGCATGCCTGCATGTATGCACAAATCTGCGTGCAGTCTCCTGTGCTTCAGGGGTGCACAGGATTTGGGGTGTGTGGAGGACATGTCATGAACGGCTCTGCAAATCTGTGACTACAGTAGGACTGTGCTGATCAGACCAGACTCCCCAGCATGGCGCCTTCTGCAAATCCTGGGCAAGCTGATGTCAACCTGCCCACCTGTGATGTACACGGGGCAAGGACTGGTGTGGATTTGACAGGAGGACACCAGGCCCATGGTGGCGGTGCCATCTGAAGCAGAACATTAGCTGTGGCACTCTGGAAGTCAGAAGGACTCCCCTTTCCGAGCTGTATACACAGCAGTAAGGTGTTCAGCAAACACAGAATCTGCGCAGGGTGAGGTTGTACGGCCCGCAGCACGCTAGGATTTCACTGCTACATCCAGCCTGAGAGATGGCTCCGATTTCAAGTGCCGGGAGGTCTGTGCTTCTGCAGAGCAGCTCATTTTAGAAGGGACCCCGGACATCCTCAGCCCATGGTGTGTGTGTGTGTGTGTGTGTGTGTGTGTGCACGCACACGAGCGTATGCATGCCAGGCATTGTACACAGGCTGCTGCAGGACCCTGCCAGGCCTTGCTGTGCCCTTCTCTTGTTAGGTCCCCCAGGAACTCATCCTGTCCTTTCTACTGCTCTGCTCCGTTTCTGCAACAGCTCCCTGAAGCCCTGCTGTTGCTTTGATGTCCTCCGCCTTCCATCTGCAGCCCCCTTTCCTCTCTTCCTTGCAATCTGAGAAAGGGCACCCTGACAACTAGGGAGAAGGAGACAGGGAGAAAGGCCTTTCCCTCCTGGGTAAAGCAGGGAACAAGTGTCTCCACATTGTCCTCCATTAAAAAATGCATTGAAATGTGCCGAGAGTCGGACACGTCTGAGCCAGGAAGTTACCTGCTCGTTTCTCAGCAGAACGCTTAATTACCCACATTGCTTCTAGCATTTCATAACCATCCAAGCTGCTCTTGTACCCGCTGCCCAGGCTGAAATGGTTTCATAGCTGCATATTTATATTGAAAGCATATGAAGGTACAGGGTCATGACAATAACGTCGCTGGCTATCAGCCTCATATTTTATTGCTATTCCCTGCAGCCCTTCAAAATAGGAAGTGATATTTAGCACAAATATTGAAAATCTTAGCAATATACATGATTTGACTCTGAATAACTGTAACATGTGCCAGTTCTTGGGTCCATCCAGACGCAGGATTAAACTCCCCACCTGTGTCACTGAGTGGCTCAGTCAGCTTTATGGGGCAGGCTTGGTTATTATCCCTATTTTACATGGAGAAATCAAGGCAGAAAGAACAGCCATAGTGTCCCCAAGCCCTGGAGCCATCGGGTTCTAGAATGGTCTCCGCAGTGCCCCTCCCTCATTAATGGATCTACACTGCCTCGAAGTTGCAGAAGTTCAGCCCGAGAAGCGGTGGCTGGGCCTCTGGCAGGGCTGGGTGGTCAAGCAGGATAGAAGAAATGAGAGGAAATCGGAAGGAGACAAGGCAGTCGGAACTCTAAAGCATACGTTCAGGAGACAGAACCTTTTCGGACCCAGGTGAGGTCATCTGACGTGGCCAATCAGTGTTCCCTGGGGTAGATGCAGGGCCTCTTGCCTTCCAGACCTCTCTCCGTGCCTAGAATTCCTCAGGAGTACTTGAAGTCTATAGATAGGTACCTCGAAAATAAAAGGAAATAATTGGTCCTAGGGTAGAGGGACAGGTTGAGAGAATTCGCGGAAAGATTGCATTTCCTGGCTTTCCCCTGTGAGACGGACCAGCACCCTTCAGGGCACCTCTTTTGGGGTTTCCAATCCTTCAAGAGAGCATAAGTGCCCCCCCCCGGGGAGCGCTGAGCCTCCCCTCTGTCCTGAGGGCCTGTGCTCTATTTCTCTGAGTGCACACTTTTGAGTTTTTGCCTGATAACCAACTCCTTGCGCCTCTTACCCAACCTGTCATGAAATTCTTTTCTCTGCAGCAGGAGTGAGTGAACCTGCAGTCTCTGGTAGGGTGGATTATATTCCTTATCTCAGCTTCAGCAAGCTCCTCAGCCCTGTCCAATGACGGGCGCAGACGTGTCACCCCACAATATGGCACTTTTGAGAAAACAGCAGAAGCAGAAAGATGTGTCACCCTTCCTCACCTTCTCCCTGGAAGCAGGCCTTACACCTGCCTTTAGAGCAGCCTACCAGCCGCCTGTAGGGAAAGGTCACCTTCATAGCTGAAGATAGGGGAAGACAGCATCGCATACGTGGACTGCTCTGCGGGACCATGAGATGCCGCCTCCTCGTCCAAGGGTGTCCTTCACAACGCCCCGCTTCTCTCCCCTGCATAAACACGTGCAGTATGCCTGTTTCCTTTCCTTACCAGGACTTTTATGTTATACAAGACTCAGGGAAATGTGTGCACTTTTCTCTTGTCAATTTGATTTTGTTCGGGGAGCATCTGTCCTGAACCTAGCAGTGGGAAGGAAATATTTTATTCAACTTCCACATCCTTCACTTGTGACTTTTAGAAATCCATTCAGGATTGTAAGTCCAGCACTGCACGGCTGAGGCAGGAGGATCACAAGTTACTGTCCAGGCGGGAACTTCGTCACTAAATGAGATGCTGTGTAAATAAATAAATAAATAAATAAAGCTGGGCTGACAGCTTGCTGAAAAGGCTCTGGATTCAATTTCCAGGATTGGGGAAAAATAATTGATGTAAGTAAATTGAGAGAATAGAGGGGTCAAGGGAAGGGGTACAGAAGTGGTGAAAGGCATTAATCATCTCGTTAGTAAATGTAGCAGAGAAGATTTCTCATTCACTGCAAGATCCACCATCTCTAACAAAAGACTACCTTGAGATAAGCAGACACATTTGTGGAATGTTTTCTGTGAAACAACATAAAGACCCAAAGGCAAAGGTGCGAGCTTTTATGAACAGTTGTGCAGAAGCGTGACTGGGGCACACAAGGTGCGACCTTGCTGGTGACACTGTGGACTTAGGGCCACATAGTTTGAAATCTTCCATTTTGGGGTAACTTGGTTCCAGCTCAGCTGTGGTTTGTGTCCCTCAGGAGGTGGGGTGGGAGAAGCTCAGAGGGCTTTCTGCTTTGGTGGCTTTCCCAGTTGTCCTGTGTGCTACATATCCACTGTGCCCTGGTGCCACGGCTTAGAATGACACGTGCTGGATGCCACCCATGGACATTGCTGGTGAGGTCTCGGGCAGTGTTGTGCAAGTCAACATGTTTCTAATAAAATTCAACCTTGGAGCAATTGAAGGTCTAGAGGGAGAGAGGGAGGGAGAGAGAATTGACGAATACACCACGACCTTCTAAGGGCCATGCTGAGGCTGAGCACAATGTATCTGGAGCTGGCGGGACAGTGTCCTTGGACACAGGATGGGGGAGAGAGGCACAGCTGTCTCCTGCAAAAGCCAGGTGCCATAGTTAGTTCTAGTAGGAACAATGCTTATGTTTGTTTGGGTGGATCAGGCTCTTTGGCATCTTCGCCTTCTGCTACTTACTTGTACTGTATGTGAGTACAGTTGAGTGTTATCTTGTCATAGGCTGAATTATTGTAGCCCTTCGGTTCTTCTGAGTCAGAACCAGTGAGTAGAGTGACGTCACTGTGGGTGGTCCTCCTGGCTGGCAGTGCGTGAGTGGAGGAGACTTCTGCCCTTCCAATGCTCTGGTGTTTCTATGTGCCTCGGTACTGTTAGTTCACTATAATTAATTTAATTTCAATAGCCCTGTGTAGCTTGTAACAAAAGTCTTGAACAGCATAGGCTTAGGACTGACTCAGGATTGATTTGAAACTTGCAGAGCCTTTCTGCTAACTGGGCTTATTTTATAACTCTTTAGGGGTGGAGTTTGAGTGACTAATGCAAATGCCAAGCAAATGAATTTTTTATAAATGAAATGTAACTGACTTTTTTCTCATTAACAGGATGACCCAAGATGCTGTGCTTTCTTTTATTTTATGTTTTGAGACAGGGTCTCATTAAGTAGCCTAAGCTGGCCTCAAACTTGTGGGCCTCCTTCCTCCACAGTAGCTGGAAATACAAGTACGTGCTACCACACCCAGCTGAAAATTGCCTTTCACTTCTCTGCTGGATATTAATGTTTTATATCTGCTTTCAAATTTACCTTAGCATTATGGATTGCCTTCTTGTAAGAGGTCTGACCTAAAATCACAATGAGTGTTTAAGTTTTACAAATGTATTAACCGTACAAGAATACATTGCCACAAATAGTCCTAAAAATCCGCCCCTCATCCCTCACCTCAGGCGCACTTCTCCCATTGTTCCGCCACTGTCTTAAACAGTTCTGGAAGCTCTCTGAGGAGCTGCCTCAGTGCCCTCAGCTGATGCAGACTGTTTACCTTTCATGGTCATTTTGACTCTGAGGAAGAGACAACCGTCTTGTGATGCACAATTCTCAGAATAAACCTCTTAGAACAACTCGGAATGCTTACACAGCCTACTCTTCTTGCGTAGCGCTTGGTGGGAGCACTGGGCATTTCTGATCCTGCCTTGTCAAGACACAGGGTTTCCTCAGAAAGTGGCCAGGATAACGGAACAGGTGTGCTCAAGGAGAAGGGAAATATTTTGAGGGGAATTAATGGCTGTATGTCTTCTACTGTAATAAATGTTTTTATCTAAACATTCACTGTGTAGTCTCATCACACCTTGTATATACTTTAAATTCTTTTTTGAACCTGTTTTGGCGTCTTACTGGTTCCACCTTTTATTAATGAGTGAACTACAATCTTTACTGGTAGATTTCATATTTATAAGAAAGTAATAGTGTCATCTGGAAAAAATCAAGTAGTCTCGTCCTTTTGTTTCCACTATTTTCGCTTTCCCACAGTTAAATGAGAAATGGGGGCCTCTCTCGATGTTACCTGTGCGTGTGGATGTTCACGTTGCTGTATCTGTTTTTCCCTGCGGCTAGGGCTGTAGGAAAGCCTATAATGTGGTTAAGCCACGGCTGAGGCTTAGTCCTGGGAAATAAAACAAAACAAACAACAGATTCTCCATCTGCTGCGGGAGCTAACCCTTCCTCCCCCAAACCCGTCACCCTGCCTTAGCGGTTGTGGAGTCTAGCTCAGTGCCCCTGCTCACTTTGGTGGCTTATGCTTCATGGCCACGAGAATGTAATAGCTTGTGTCCTGGGTTTGCTTCCAATAGCAGGGCAAGCCTGAGAGCACTATGAGATAGCGTGGCGCAGCCCAGGAAGCAGAGGAAATACGGGTTCACGCCGAGCGCCTGAGATAGATGCTTACCGTCAGGCTGCCGGTGTTCTCGAGACTTCCGTATCCGAGAAAGTCAGATAAATAAATGGAAATGCAGTTTCATTGAATTAAGAAAATGACTCAGGAATTGGAAGCAGGCGCATTTCTTCCAATGAAGTGAAACAAGAGTTCGTCGTGAGCATCCTGAGGACAGAGAGAAAATTCGACAAATGGCAAAACTTCTAAAATAATGAACACAGGGCCGGCCAAATAGCTCAGCAGATTAAAGCACCTGCAAGCAGGCACAGGGGCCGGTTCGATCCCTGGGCCTGCCGTGCCGACCCCCCCCCCCGCCACCCCCTGGGGGGGCACACACTGGGTTGGTGGCTAGCGCCTGTAATCCCAGCTCTTTGGAGGCTGTAAACAGGAGAATCACTATGAGTTCGATCTAGTAATGAGACCCTGTAGACCCTTCCCTAAAATACAGGAAAAAATAAATAATAATGAACATGACACATAGACAACCAGCGTTTTATATATCTGACAGGGCATAAAGAACCAAAACCCGGCTTAGCCACTTCCTGGAGTAGTTTGTACATGAGAACTGGAACCCTTTTTGGGCTTCAGTGTTTGAAGTGGAGTGTGTGTAGGAGAAAGAAAGAGAGAAGAGTGAGGGAAAGAGGAAGGGAAGGAGGGAGAAGGAGAGGGAGGG
>NDGN011199958.1:0-23015 GCA_002564285.1 Tympanoctomys barrerae | reverse complement strand
AAAAAAAAAAAAAAAAGCAGACCAGAAACAAATATCACTTTGTACAAAATGCTAATTTAAATCTGGAGCTACTGCTGAGCAAAATTTTAAATAATTACCACTACATCTCTGACTAGGGGTGACAGAACAGTAAATGGTGTAGGCCTGGTGAGGCCTACCCTATCTGGTGTGCACACCCTACTCTGTCACTGTAGCATAATGATCTAAAGAGAATCTATTCAGACATAGATGTGTTCCAAAAACCTTTGTTTACAAAAACAAGTGGTGGCCCACACTGGGCCACAGCTCATAAACACTTGCCCCAGACTCAGTTTTGTGCAGTCTCCTTGCAAACTTGTGGGGTCGCCTGCACCACACTCATGATAAAGTTCCAGTCAGGTCCTCTCATTTCCTCTAAGACCAAGGCCTTGGGGTTAAAGTTCACTTGTGCAAAAGCTAGCAAGCCAGTTATGCTTTGAAGTATGAGTGATATATGGACTTCCCAACAAAGTATTCCAACAGGAATATTGCTATCAGCTGCCTCACAGTGACACGTGTCTCACTGTCACATACTGTCTGTGCATTCTTCCCATTCTTTATTTTATAGCTCCCTAGTGGGTGGTAGACAACTAATTCTGAAAAGGCTATATGATCTTTCATGAAGCTATAGAAAAATAAAAGGATTTTTAAAGCTTCTGAGGAGTTTGACATCCGAAGCATAAAGTAGGAGTAAGGGCCTCCCTTCACCACAGACAGCTGGGCTGGTACCTTCTTTTTATATTTTCAAAGGAAAGCAAAAATGTATTTTATTTTTAAAATGAAATTATAACTAACTTATCAAATCATATTTTCTTAAAGTTCATCAAGCCATGCCACAAACATGCAAGATGTTTTTGATATTATTTTTCTGTAGTTTAATCCCTATGGACTAAGATTTTCAGTTAGCTGTTTCGGACTAGTGCCATTTTCACATATGTGAGGAAGGTTGGATTGCAAAAGTTGAACTGAGTCCTGGTGATTTTTGTCCAATTCTCTATTCGGCTTAGTGCCAATTTAAAAAGTACTGCACCTCAAGCAATAAGATTACTTTTGAAATAACACAGGTGCTTTGATTTTTAAGAACAAAAGAAAAGTTTCTGGTCAGTTTTAATGAAGAACGCCAGGCACTCGTCTATAATTCTAGCACTGCGAAAGGGTGAGTGTGGAGGATTATAAGTTTGAGCCCAGTCCAGGCAAATTAACAAGACTTTGTTCTAAAATAAAAAATAAATAAATAAATAAAACAAAGATAGGGTGAAGGGTGAGGGGGATATAGCTGAGTGTGAAAGCCCTGGGTTCAATCCCCAGTGCAGGAGGGGAAAAAAAAAAATCAAAGCTTCAAGAACAGTCCATTGAAGTTCTCGAGGCAGAGAGCACACCTGCCTTCAGAAAAAACCCTGTTCTTTTCTCATTACCTGGGAAACACGTTGTCAGGTGTTCCATCAGGGCTTCCTGGGTGACAGGTTTCCTTGCTGAGTTCATTGCTGAGATGGCCAAGCAAAGGATTTCCCCCAATGGAATGAATTGAGACTGACTGATGGGAGACATACTGATTGGTGATACATCACCTGCAGAAAAATAAAGCGAGCCTTTCATTAAAACTCCCAGTCATTTGTCACACGCACACATACCCCTTTGCACACGCACATGCGTGTGCACGCGCACACACACACACACACACGCTGACAGTCCCCTCTCCCTTGGATTATGAACACAAAAATCTGAATTCTGAAATTGGGGATAGCCACAGCCAATCCCACTCAGGTGAAAAGACCTCCACACAAGGTGGATGCCTCTACTGCTCTGACAAATAAAAACTTTCCTTTGAACCCTGAGGTTTTATTTAAATAGTGTACTAAAAGTTCTGCAACAATGAAACTTTGACAAATGATTTCTGTTTTTATTAACTCAGTGTTGGTTTATTTAATAACTGCCATTCACATGTCAACAAATATATATGTGGTAACTTGATGATTCATTCATTCAAATGTGGAGTGTGTTATGTGTCAGGCATTTGCCAGGGGACTGGGAGCTATAGACAGAAAATGAGCAAGCTCCCCTCCTGCAAACATTTCTGCCCTCCAAGAGTTTCTATTTAAATGAAGGAAATAGAGAAGTTCATCAAAGATCACTGTGCAGTGGGACAAATGCACACACAAAGAAACCCTAAACAATAAGCTTGAGAAAGAGGGGAGGGTGTCCCATCACCTAAGGATGCGGTGGGACTCAAAAACAGTATGGTGCATGGCTTTCCAAGGCTGCATAGTCTGAATCCTGTATTAAGGAGTAGGACTTCAGTGTCCAAGTTAGAGGCCTGAACCCCTCTCTCCATGCCCAGCAGAGCTCAGAGCTCTCTTCCTGCTGCACCACATGAGGCTCCATCATCCCTACTGTGGCTCTTGTCTGTGCAAGATGGATGAGATGGATATGAAAGGAGTAAGCCATTGCTCCAATGCCCAGAAGAAAGAAAATACTCAAATTCAGAAAAGGAGAAGTCCAAGGATATTAAAAATCAACCCAAACTAGCAACTAATCTAATTTAGAATCCATAAATTTTGGGGGTCCATGAGACATAAGTATCATAAAGTGAAGTCATCTGGGCCATGGGTGGTGAGGCAGGCCTACCAGTCCAGCACTCTGGGAGGTAAAGGCAGGAGGATCACAAGTTCAAGGCTGGCCTAGGCAGCTTAGTGGGTTAGCAAGACCCCGCCTGGAGTGTGGGGATGGAGATCAGCACAAAAGGGAAAGGGAGAAAGACTTTGAAAAATTCCTATAGTAGCTAGTGGGTCAGCAGTAGGTAGATTCTAACCCATAGAATTTGAGGCTATTACTGGGAATGTGAGTTTCATTTAATGGCTGGGGAAAGTCAATTCACATTTGAGACCTTAATTAAAAAATGACAGTTTGTGGGCTGGGACCATTTGAGGGAGCAAGTTTGCAATAGCTTCAAACAGTGCATTTAAATCTTTTTAAAGAACTGATGTGCTCTTTATTCAAGCCAAATCGTATTCTCCAAATCAATGTGTAACAAACAAATGCTGGTTTTCAGCTGCAGCTGAGGTGGGGACCAGGAGCCACATCTGTTCAACCATATCCTCCATAAGAAGCTCTGCAGCTTGGCCCCAGCCCCTCAGTAACTCATAACTGCTCTGTGGCTCCATCTCGCCCCCTGTACCTCCATAGTAGAGGCCAAGGGCACTGAGCCCAACCTTCTTGCAGATTCACTAGGTCAGCGTTAGCCACAGGGACCCAAAGTCACCTGGGATGGTTTTAAAAGTCAGACGAAAAGACGAATGGGGACCAGCTTGTCAGAGGAGGAATTCAAAGACGATTCCAGGACCATTTGATTTATACATCATTTGGAAGGCTAACACCTTTTGACATTTACATCATAGTTAGGAACTTCCCAGAGGACTAAAAACATGAAAATATGATTTGGAAAAGCTCAGGTTTTTGTGTAGGTTACTTATAAGAGGAATTTCCTCTCCAAAAAAGAAATGACTATGAGCAAAACAAACTGCCTTGGGTCACGCTTTATGTTTTCAGATGAACAGATTTGCTCAGTTTTGCTGCCATCTTCTTACTTTCCTTTCATTCACTGCAGCCAACTGTAAGCAGTGACATGTTTTAAGTGTATCTGAACTGCACGTGCTCTGCAAAAGCTGTTTCACTATAATAAAGAATATGTGCAGGAACTCTTAACTCAAGATACACAGCAAAAATGGAATCCGGATGCTCTAAGTAGCTACCTCCACATCATCCTGTTCTTAGACTTCACTAAGAAAAATTGTTCTCCACTCCCAACTCTATCAGAAATTTTGTGCACATCCAAATGTTGCGTCGTTCTGTTCCTCTGACTCCCAACTCCAGTGCTCTCTGCTGCACTCCTGCCCCGGCCCAGCTCCTCTGCGAACTTCCACGTTTCTCACCATTATGATGACCTGATGATATTCAGTCCTCCTCCCTGCTCCCATCTCCACAGAGCAGTCGAGATCCCCATAGAAAAACAGAAAACGCTTCCTTGCATAAAACTTCAGTGGCTGCCTACTGAACACAGAAGGAAGTCTGAGTCTTCACAGGCCCACGAGGACGGCAGCACTCGGACCAGTCCACCTGCCTCTAAGGCTGACCCTGCCCACCAGCTCCCTTCCTACTCCACCCTCACAACCTCCTCTGACTTGTGAACATGCCAGGCTTCTTCTGAAATCAGGCAAGATCTTGGTATTTTTTGTGGGCTTGGCCTGGGATGCTCGTTGACTGAACTGTTTTAGAATTGCTTCTTTCTCATACCTTAGTTCTCAAGTGAAAGGTCATGTCCCCAGGGAGCCTTACCCTGACCTCTCAGTCTAATACTGTCCCAACATAACACAATTTCTCTGTCTTCACTCTGTGTGTGTGTGTGTGTGTGTGTGTGTGTGTGTGTTTCCTGGTTTACTGTCTATCTTATCCACTAGAACATAAAATCCATGACAAAAGGAAGCATGAACTCCACATCCTTGGTACCTAAAATAATGCAGAGCTTTCAGAATAAACCCAGTACATGCCATGCCTGTTCAATGGATGAATAGCCATTTATAACATTATAAGACAATGAATTTCTCAGGACATTTTAAAGTTTTGTGATCTTGCATTTGGGGCTAAAACTATGAAGCAAACAAACACAGACCAAATACATTTAATGATCTATTTGAAGACATCCTCTGATTAATTTTATCAACAATAGTTCCCTGAAAACCTAGTAATTACCTCATAAAATAATTATACATTAATTGAGATTTAGAACATGTTTTTAAGAACTGTATTAATAGAATCATGATAATCTCTCAATAATGCAACATGCAATTCAGGTTTACCACAACTTTCTGTGGATCTTATTTCAACCTGCTTAATAAGCCAATCAGTCATTCCTAAAATATGCTACTAGAAAATTCTTCTACCAACTAATCCACATTCACTTCTCCAAAGAAGAAAATATGAAAATACATATATTGCTAAAATATTGAACACCATAATCTATATAACCTACAGATACCATATTTTCCATAAATTATGAATTATAACCTAATTGTCTACAACTTATAGGATAGATTTTTCGTTTGTCAAAATGAGTTCTAAATATATTCATGACAACTCAACTATAAGTTCATGGTAGATGTGGACTAATGAATTCATTCTAAACTGCTACCATTCTGTCCTATTGTACAAAAAAAGGAAATAGGTTTCAACTTTATATTTTTACCACTTAAGCAATCTTCAGTAAATATTTGTCAAATCTAGGACCATTCAGATAATGCAAGCATAGCAGCTTAACTCTGTTAAGCATTTAACAAATTTCTGTCAAATGAACTTAAACTGTGAAAAAAAATTACAATGGCATGTGAACTTCCATTTTAAGAACATTTAACATTTAAAGCAGGTCAGTGAAAATCTAGACACTCGTTTCATGCAAAGTACTTTGCCAGTTGATCAGTATGAAGGGAAAAATAAAGTAGTGGGGTAGATGCTACATGGAAAATGGGCCCCTTAGACAAAAAGAGGAGAAAGTAGCAACCTGGAAGCCCAGGAAACAGCATATAGAGCCTGCAAGAGCTAGATGTGTATTCACTCAGCTAGAGAAGGCCAGTGATGAGGGGAGAAAAAAGGGTAGGCCAGATCTCGGGGGACAGAAGACTTACATCTTATTCTCAATGGCTATGGTGCACACGGTATGTTTAAAAAAATCACCCCTCTGTAACTGGCAAATGAGCTCGTGGCCAACACAATCACACACACTGATGGGGGCTGGGGTGCTGAGGATACAAGTTGGAATTCTGCAGGTGCCAGCCTGCGCGTCTCACTGTCTAGAGCTTGTCACTTCTGCTTTAGCAAACATCATTACCCAAGACATAGACTTTCACTATTTCAATCTGCCTCTCCTCCCTTCTGACTTTCAGCCAGTGACTGGCTAGAATTATTTTCAAAACAATTTTCAGTCACATAATTTATCCTTAAAAGAAACATCCGAATACCTATTATATATCAAATGTTGTTAAGCACTCGAGGTCTGAAATTGTTCCTATCTTGGTTCTATTTGTGGGCCATAAAAAAGACAGTATTGTAATAAAGCCTTGTCTCTATGGATGTCATTTTATCCTTTTCAGTCATTAATTCAGGTTCTTTGTACTTCCAATCTTCATATACACGGAAAGACAACACAACTCTTAAGTTGTGACATTCATGACAACTCATATTCATGCCCTATGACATGATACTTATATCTTTCAAAAAAAAGACTAAGAAGTAAATATAAGCCTACTCAATGTTGTCTTAAAATACCCATCTTCATACGACTGTACATGAAAAGTCAGAATTTTTCTAAGCGAACTGCATCATAATAAATGACAACCTTAAAAGCAAGCCAACTAGAATAAATGCTACATTTTAGCTTGTTTCGAATCTTAGTTTACCCCTCTAAACCTGTATTAAGTAATCAATGATCTTGTTCTCCTGTTTATGTTTAAGTACCTTTTTTCCCACTGTGAATATTAATTTAATCTATACCTTGGGTTGAAGAATTATCTCAGACCCAATGAAATTCATGTACCAAAACAAATGCAATTATACTGATTATAAGTGGAAAATTCCCAACATAAGAAAGTATTCAGGAGATATGTTGATAAGAACCCAGTTTCTTAAAACAAAATACATTCATCCATCTGTCTTTCTCATGTATAAAATGAGGCTTTGAAAGAAATTGTTTCAAATCCTTCAACCTAAAAAATTCTGTGCTCCTTTATCAATGCAGCAAAATTCTGGCAGAATCATAATAATATGCATATGTTAAGAAAACTATTTTGGTGCTCATCTGATCTGAAAAGTAGGTTTTAATTTTTAAGGAAATGGCTAAATATGTTTGTTATTACTTCTTCTCCTTATAATAAAGGCTTTCTAATTTATTCTAATTCAAAGTCTTGCTCAGCTTTGTTCTGCCAAAATTAACACTAAAGTTAAAATTATGAATGTCAATAAAATTACCCATGTAGCAGATAACTAAGACTCCTCATAAAAATAGTCATGTATGTCTATAAAATGCGCACTGGCCACTAGGACAGCACAACTTTATTTCTTTTAACAACTTATTCACAGAACTGTGAACTTGCCAAGTCTTAGCCTAAAGGCCTCTGGGCTTGGGGCAATCATCCACTCTCTGACATTAACAGCTAAGTAGACGACTTCTCTTATGCACAGTATCAAATAAATCTTATGTTTTACAATTTAATTCAATGTGTTAACTTTAATTTCATGTATAAGTGCTGTTTGGTTCCTTCAACAGAAAGTCTACTACAATATTTTTTAAAACGCTATTTTGAAAAGAAAACACATATTCCTTTCCTATGCACTCGCTTGAAGACCACAGCGCCTCCACAGAGGGGGCAGAGCATATGGCTCCCATTAGCTCACAGGCTGCTCTGCTTCCTTTGAAACCAGATTACTAGACTTCACTTTCAAATGTTTGTATTTGACATCTGAAAGAAAACTTGACATTGAAAAAGGCACTGTTACCAGTTTACTACAGGTTTGTTTTAAATGCCACTGGTTTCCAAACTTTAAAGTGAGTCTTTATTGCAAAAGTTAATGGAAGGAAATGACATTAAAAAAGAATTTTAGAATGTTTAGAAAGGCTGTAACTGCTTTTAGAAGGTTCTGTAATGTTTTATTTCAACACTTGATGGGTTTCTTAAAGAAGGACCAATTTTATTTATTTATTTATTTATTTTTAATTTATTTGGTACAAGGTCTTGCTATACAGCTTGGACTCATAGTAATCCTCCTATCTCAGCCTCCCTGATGTTGGGATTACAGGCATGCATTACCATACCCAGTTTCGTTGGCTGGCAAAGTGGTTCTGGGACCCACATAGCATGCAGTAGTACCATGGATCAAACCTGGGTCCTTGTGCTTGCCAGGCAGGTGATTAGATGGCTGGGCTATCTTCCTGGCCAAGAATGTCCAATTTCTAAGGTTTAGTTTGAATAAAATACTTACAAATAATAAATGGGAGGCATGATCAATAAAATTCAAATTAATTGTGTCCATCAGCTATGAGTTACTAAGAAATTTCTAAAGAGAGTTAAGAATAATCCTGGAGACTTATGACACATGCCAATTTGTGTTGGCAGCCCGTTTCAGAAATCCTTCTGCTTATTAGTTTGGTCCAATGTAGAGATTCAACCAAGTGAAAAAACAAATCAATCAACACTTTGGTTTATAGAAGAAGCCTATCATCTTTCAGTGGATAGTCTCTTATTAGTCACAGCAGCTATTACTCTGCTCCTGAGATCTGAGTACTGAGGAAACATTGTCATGGAATAAGAAGAGGTAAACAAATCAGAGGTATAGAAGAGCAATCCACAGAGAGTGATGATTGCTGGCTAGAACCCCCTGGCTAAGGGGTTCCCCTTCCTATCCTTAGAGATGACCACTGATGACATCTCTTATAGCAAGCATCTCATGCTTTGGACCACTGAGCTGTTTCCAAGACTTGCAACTGAAAAGTTAGGGTGGAAATATGAGCTATAGAACAATTACATGCTTCAGTGCCTCCAACTTTTGCTAAAGCTCCATATTATAACCCAACAACTCCTCTAAGTGTGATCTGAGGCACTACGGAACAAAACCTAGCAGAGTGCTATTTACACACAGGCACTCAGCTTTATTGATTGAAAGGGCCCCATACTTAAAGACAAGACAAGGCATGGCCCAGCTATCTGCCAAGATGTTTGTGACACCAACCATTATGTTGCGCTCTAGACCCTCACCCAGAATTAGTTAAAGCTATTTACACCTAGGATAAAAATCATAATAAAATACTAGTCCTAGATGACACCAACTATTAAGATCTCTCAGATGTCACAGAATTCCATGGCACCTGGATAAAAAACAGTTCTGTGATATGGCATCTCCCTTCTCCTTATAGTCAATGCTTCAAGCAATTTCCATGGTAAACCATCATTTACTTCTCTTTCAATATAGTAGAACCTAGCCTCACAGTAGAGGTGCTTCAATTTGCACTGATGATATATCTCAATCACAGTTTAATGAAAGCAGCTTAACATCTTAAGGGCTATTTTTCTCCCACTTTGTAAAGTAGAATCCCCATAGCTATGTCTCAACCTTTGTATTTTCTGTTTTATCAGTTTAGGTACCACAACTTTACTATGACTGATTTCTATAAAACACAATTGTAACTGAACAACAAAGTCTACTTAAATACAATTCATGTATAAACGAACTCTATTCCACAAATTACAATAAACTTTTACTGAATACCTGCTACAGACTCCCTGACAGCCCTTTAGGAACAGTGCAAGCTTTCTTGGTTACAAGTACACCTCAAGATAAGAACAATCAGTTTCTGGAGAAATGTGCCTAACTCCTGTGGTTTACCTTAGCATTAACATAAACTATGAAAATTCTTCTTTAATTTTTCAAATGGACACATATTTTTGCGCATATCTGGGTAACTTATCACAATATGATAATTTGGTTTACAAGATATAATGATCAAAGGAGAGTAATTAGCATTTCTATCTCCTGAAATTTTACCATTTTTAAGTGCTGGAAACTTTTGATTCAACTAGTTAGTTTGAAATACATCATATATTGTTTCAGATTATAATTACTGCATGGTGCGACAGAACATCAGAGCTAATTCCTCCTATCTAATTCTATTTTGGTACCCATTATCTAGTCTCTCTCTAGCCCTCCTCCCTGTTCCCTTCCCAGTCTCAAGCATCCTCTCTTCCTTTATGAAGCACTTTGTAAGCTTCTACAAATGAATGAGAACATGTGGTGTTTGTATTTCTTTTTCTGTCTTATTTCACTGAACATGATGTTCTACAGTTCCATAAAAAATTAACAAAAGAAATAGTTCTAACCCTCTACAACAAATTAATGCTTTTCAAACACCCCCCTTCTTAATCAACTATTTACTGAGTGGTTACTATATGTAGGGAATTTCTAGATGATGTACATTACAAAGAAATACCTTGATCTATGCCTTCATCAAGCTTACAATTTAGGTAGCAAAACAAAATATAAGCAATTATGAAATATTTACATTAGCATGCAAAACATCCCTTGAAGAGCTATAATGAGAAAATATAAAATTGACTTGCAAACTGATTCTACTATGGGACTTCCAAGACTAAGAAATGGCCTCCTGTGGCGTCACTGGGGGAACTTATGTGGGAAGGAAATTTTGACTAGGGTCTTTAAGTATGAGTAGAATTAATGAGATACATTATACAGTTTCACTCTCCACAGGCTATGCTTATATTTCTCCTGACCAAATGCTCTTTGAAATTGACCCAGCATCTTCAACTTTATTCTAAAAATTCACAGTGCTGTATACAAAGACAACTTGGACAACTAAGAAAGGAAAGGATGAGCTTTGAGGATGGCTGTGACCGTAAAAAGAGAAAAGAGACGTGTAAGCAGCCCGTCTAGTATTGAGTGGGCGTTATTTTAAAATGTACTAATTAGGCCTGGAAATGACCCCAAGGATTCAATATTCCCAAAAGATCTTTAACAAACAGCAGTGTTAAAACTATGTATTTCATGAGGTGATAAGACCAGGTTTTTTGATGTGCTACATTTCATATGAAAATACAGCATATAATGTACTCATGAGGACAGCATTTAACATTTCACAATTATTTTCCTTAAAAAGCTTGCATATGAAAAGCCCACAGATGCTATAAGAAAACAACTTTGTCATCACTGGAATCCTAAAACAGACATAATGAAATACGCTTACTTCCTCACAGTCCACAGCAGCTTCAATGTGAAGTTGGTCTGGGAAATAGTCCCTAAGCACATAAATCAGGCTTGCTTGGACTGTACTGTATTGCAAATAGACTTGCAGGCCAAGCAGCATGCAGCATTTCAGGGACTGTACTTTAATTGACAGGGTAAAAATTTCAAATAATATTTACTGAAATTCTCTCTCAGGAGAAGGAAAGAGATACACAGGTGATGGAAATGTGAGGCACCTTAATTATTTCCCATCCGCAAATCCTACAGCTGTTGACTTTGCAGCTCTGATGAGATGATGACTCATGCCGGTGATGTCGCATGAGGTGGGCAGCCTCTATGAAGTACTCGAACTGCCCACGATGGAGGCCACAGGAAGACTCTAACAGCAAGACCACTTTCCAGAGTATAGCCTGCTCTCATCACAGGTGTTGTAGGTATTTTATCATATTTCTTTGCACACAACCATTCTTGAAAGAAAAGCAGGGGAAACCTACCTGACCCGTTCTGGACTGGCTCCATCCCCCAGGTACCTGTGACACTAACGCCTGGTGCATGCTAGGGGGTGGCATCCAAGCATAAGAAGGAGCCAGTAACAGAAACGGACGTCCTAGAATCTGTAATAAGAAGAAAAAGTAAACTGTCGAGTCATAGTAACCTAAATGAGCATTTCAGATTGGCTATGGAGGACCAGGGAACACAAGAGGAATATGGTACTTTACCTTGGTAGATCTACTTTTAAAAATGAACTCCAGAACTCTCAGCTCTTCTTACAATTCAGGGCTTGAGATACTGGCACAAATTCAGTACAAAATCTGGCAAAAACCACCTTAAAAAGGCTTTGTGAATGTATTTTGCTGGTAACATTTTTTAGGAAGGCAGAAAGGAATCGTCTTTACCATTCCTTTATCCTATTTGCATGGAACAGCTGGAATCCTGTTCTGTGCCTACCCCATATATCACAGCCGCTCACACTGAGCCAACATCCCACTGCAGTACCTTGGGAATCTGCAGTGTCACTCCTCTTCTGCCTGTTCTCTGCAAAGTGAAGTCACAGGGATGGATGAGCCAACCTGACTTCTCACTACCCTGCCCAGAATCCTTTGTGAGCTGATATGAGTCATCGCTCCAAGAAAAGCTACAGCCTGTGTGTATCTGTGCAGGCTCCTTTGTCTGTGCAGTGTGGAGACTCCGGGGTGGGAATGGAGCCCAGGCACAGGGCTGAGCAGGCTGCAGGATCCTGTCCAAGGGGCACAGGTGTCCTCACGTGTATTAGCACTGGCTCATATATTTTAATCACCATAACAGTAAAAAGGGCACATACCTCCAGACGCTTGGAGAAGAACACACACATTAAATGGATCTGGCCTCATATACTTACCAGTCCGTAATCACTGATCTGACACATCTTCCTAAATTTTTTCAAAGCTGACTTTTCCTCATGATGAAGAATGTCTCCCTCCTGTGTGTAACAGGCGGTTCTACAGTATACTGGATCAAAGTGTAGCTGCAGCGAGCTATTTGTCATGAATTCCAGTTGCCCTGCAAGTCTTGGCAAGCCCAGTCTCCTCACTCCCCACACATCCCTGTCAAGCCTGCAGCCTGGGCAGCTAGTGCCGCTAACGTGGGCAGCCAGGCAGCTCTGCTGCTGCTGATAAAGGCAGCGTCGGGAATGAGGTCACTGTGTCAGGCACATGCTCTCAGCATGAGGTGCTCCCGAGCTTTACGACACAACTGGTAGAAGTCAGAATTTTTTATGTTGCTGCTTCCTTTGTTTTGTTTAGTTTTTTTAATCCTATGCCTAAAATCATTAAGGCAAGAAAATCAATTTTATATCTGCATTAAATGTCCTTTATGCTGCACCTTTTGTACATGCACTTTGTTAACACACACCGTGATACGTACATATGTGCACATATTGTGCACACAAACACACACACAGAGCCTTATTTCAACAGAAGCACAGAGAAAACATTTGGTCTTTTATTTACAGTACAAGAAATAACACATAAATATTTCAAGAGGAAAAAAAAGAGGGCAGAATTACAGGAACATCAGCAATCACATAAAAACCAGAGAAAAATGAAGTCACAGTGATAAAGAATATTTAAGAAAGAAATTCTATTGTGTTAGCAATAACACTGACCAAACTCCCAAATTCTCCTCTTCACTGTCTCAGCTCTTGAACCAAATACCATTAATTACCTATACTCTGAACTGAAATAGATTTGGGCAGATGATGTTTGTACAGGAGTTTCAACCACAAGCAGCTAAGTTGCAAAGAGCCCCAAGTGAAGATACAGTGGACTTCAGGAAGTACAAAAACACCAGGAAGCCTTGGTAAGTGAATGCAAGGGTCCCACATGGGCCCCCAGAAGCAAGACTAGATTCTCTCTTAACTCTGGTGCCCCAGTTCGTTCTCAAGCACGTCATCCCAAGGAGCTCAAGTCACATTGCAAGCCAGCCACACTTTCTGGGGAGTACATATCAGTCTCTCCTGTCACCCCACACACTGGTTCTGCCCTTTGCAAGCTGGAAAATGTATAACCTGCTTTTGTCTGTTAACTCATCCAGTAGCTACAAATGGTGGTCTGATCCCCATATTCCAGATCATCTCTTCTCTAGTTCCCTCCAGGTTGAGATGCCTAGTGAACATGTAGACTACGTGCCATACTGATTCAGTGTTTGATTAATACATTCAATTTGATTGTTATTATATAAAATCTTTTCAGTACCTTTACTATCTGGTGCTTTTCAAAACTCTCTCCCTTCATGAGTTCCTTCATTACTGCCCTGGCCTGTCAGTTTCCCTCCTATGGTGCTATGGACTCCAGACGCGATCTCTGTATGGCACTGTCCCCGCCTGTATTCTGCACACTATATTCATGTGATCTAAGTCCATGGTTGGCTTTTGGCTATTGCATCTTACTGTTAACTCTATCCTAGTACAATGAAGCCAGGCTTTAGGCATTTTTTAAATCTTTGTCAGTTAGGCTTTATCAAATATGGTTCGACTTTGATTTCCCCTTCCAATGTATTCATTCTTCTCTCATCCAGATCTTACCCAAAGCTAATGGTTCACACTGAGCCTTGGGACCTCACCAGGGCCTCTTACCAAAACAGCTGAGAGTTTGCCAATTCTCTTTGAGTATGGCTTTGTCCTTAGTTATAAATCCAACAAAATTCACCAAATTTGGCATGCCCCTTTCAGTTGAAGTCTTACTATGTAAGAAGCCTAAGGAGCACATGAAGCTGAAGAATTCACTGATGTCATTATAAGATATTAAGAGTAAACAGAGGTATCATTAACCCCTGGCAATTTAAGACTTAGACCAAGTCTTCTAATACATATAAAAGATTAAATAAGATAAAGAAAAAAAGATACTAGATAATCATAGAATAGGAATGGAAGATTACAAAAATGTATTCAAATTTTCTAATATCCAAACATATGTGTTTGCATCTCCATGTGAGCCTACTAAAATGCTCATTTATAGAAACATCTAATTGTTAGGCGGACACAGTACTAAGCAGGTACCAGTGCAGCTCCCGTTTTGAAAGACGAACTGTCAGAGCTAGGACCTGAACTTAGCAAAACTTGTTCCAGAATCTGTGCCTTTAATCATTATACACAGTGCTTTTCAATTATAAAATGACTACTGAAAACAACAAAATTCAGAAACTTATACCTCAATTTTTAAGTTTAAATTGAAGCCAACTGCTCATTTAGCATACTGGACCAATGAGGTTAAGGCTGTAAGTTGGTTCCCTTGAGTGCTTCTGCCTTAGCCCAGTTCTAGAAGTTCTAACCAACTGACTGCCCTCCAGCCTCAGTCAGCAGCAGATTTTTCCTCAAGAACCACAGGAAAAGTACATAGGACCACTAAAAACTGTAAACACAAGCTTTTCATACTGCTCTACAAATAGCAATCTGGGTTTTATGGTGGATATCAAGTAGCTTCCACTCAAATATACAGGCAAGAAAGGCACTCTGAAGCTTTAGATACCAGTGTTCAGCAGAGAGGGAAGCTTCAAACCAACTCCAGCCACAATTAGCAGTCCTTCTCCCCCTTCTCCTCCTGCTCCTCTTAATAACAGCTTCATTATTACAGTAAAGATTTACAAACATCATACAGACTATCCCAAAGGTAATGTGCTCAGTTGATGAGGTGTGGGCAGAGATTGTGCTTGGCATTTGACTGGTTCCTTGGCAGAAGATTAAATAGTGGTAATACTTAGTGAAATAATTATGCAGAATCTTAATGAACACTTGGATGACTAATGGTCTAGCACAGTCTTAGAGCTGCTGCATTTGATAAAGCAGAAGCAATAAATACTCTTAAATCAATTAAAAATATTGATTGAGTGCCTAACTGAAATGACCTATAGTAACTTGGGGGGGATTTTTAATATTCAAAATATATAAAATACACACTGGTATGCGCACTGTTACACAAACATTTTCATGCACAAATCACATTGTCTCTTCCTTAAAATGCGCCCAACAAGATAAGATACTCACACATCACAAGTGCAAAGAATACAAGGCAGAGTCTGTCACAGGGATGGAACAGGTAACAGGTGCCCCAGAGAATTCAGGAGAAAAGAACCTGGGTTGGAGCAGACAGGAATGGCTTCAAGGGAAGTGCAAACTTGTCCTAGAATCTGGACAGGTGAAAGAAAAGAGAAAGGACATCCCATATGTTAGACCATAATCTCCATGGAGTGGGGGTGGTTTCTGCACGGGCTGTTTACAGATGTATTCCTGAAAAGGGCCTAGGCAGCAGGACGCAGTAAGTAAATGTGTGCTGAAGGAAGGAATGTCTGGGAGAGGTAGTATGATCCATGGTAGGGAGTTATCAATGGAAGAGAAATGGAGAATTATAATGCTTGCCTGGGACTGAGAATTCATACTGGGATGGAAAGAGAGAGGAAGTAAGAGGAATGCTCAAAGACTGTGTTAAGAACTACTACACATTTGCAGTGTTTCATTTGGCATTTGTTATATCCATTAGTGATTCTCCTCTTGAAGAAGTATTGCACCTATGAACCCCACATTTTCTAAAATAACTATTGATTACTGGCTAGAGGGAAGGTCTGTGACGATAAGGTCAGATGTGGCTTCTGAAGGGTCTTACTTCTCCTCAGGTTACTACGTCAAAGTATGTGATGCCAGACTCTCTTCCCCTTGTAGGACTGGGCCAATAGAGGAGAAAAAAATGCTAGTTTATAATAACAATATAAAAAAACTATCCTAATTCAAGTCAATGAACATTTATTAAATATAACATGTAAAGACATGATGCTTTTTGCTGAGGTCAGTATGAAGATGAATGAGACTCAGACTGTCTAATCACAGTTCAGCAGCAACCTCTGATTCACTCAAGCCAATGAGGACACAAGAACAAAGAAAGATGATTATTTCTGATATGAGAAGGAGTCATCAAAGAAGCACAGTAAGGAAACTGGGAAGTGTTCTGGAAAGGGGAAGGTATCTGTGGTACAGAATGGGTAAGTGGAAACAGAAAAGATGAAGACATCTTTCTAGGTGGCAAACATGAATGGACAGCAATAATGTGGTTAGAGTGCAAGGTATTTTGGAGACTGGTGGTCTATCTAGCTTGGCTGGGATGGAAGGATTTGTATAAGGAGATAGGCAATGAGACACACACACAGTCTTGCTGGGCTGAGCTTTTGAAGAACATTAAATGGTTGGAGAATGGCATTATAGGTTTTTATAAGGAGCTGATGTTACTGATGCTGAAAGTTTCAGCTATTCTGGCAACAAAATACAGGATGCACCCAAAGGGAAATGATTATTAAGTGAAGACATGAACCTATTTTAAGAGACTGAACAAGAAGCAATCTTTGACCATGGAAGACAGAGGATGTAAGAGACTATTCTCCATTTCATAAAAGTACTCAAAATTTCCAGTCTGAATATCAGAGTACTATCAAGAATACATTTCTAAGTATATTACATTCATCTGAGCACTAGCTCACAACACTGGCCATAGTAGCCTGACATTTGCAGGAGCTCCCAGATATAACATCAGTTAGAACTGAGAAATTTTTTTAAAAGATGAAAACTCCTGTAAAATAAATCCCTGGGCACCAAGAACAGATTAGATTTTTCTGGTTGCACAAAAACTGATGAAAAGACACAAATTAAAAATCTGGTGAAATGCCATTTCAAAAACACAAATTTCCAAAATTTCCAAGGCCTAGATAAAGCAGGATTTTCTGAATTTGGTGCATTTTTTTGTAATGAGGTAAGAAACAACTTCAATTAAAGTTGGATTAGATACAACACAGGATAGGCAAGGAAATTAAATATTTAAAGAGCAATTCTTGGTATCCCTCCAAGAAATGGGGAACACAGATAAAAACATGAAGTGAGGAACTTAGTTAATCTGAATTCTTTAAAGTCTTTCAACCAGATAAATTCTCATAAGATTCAGTACATATAACAATGGTGTTCTGGAGCTAGAGGTATTTAGCACATTATCATTTGACAGAAAATAATCCTGGAATCCTAAGAGGGAATTGACTTACTCTCAGTGATGGGACAAAGCCAGAAATGGGCCCTAGATTCTCTATGCAGACATCTCTCTTGCTTCACAAACACCTGGTAAAATATATTAACAAGACTGAGTGAGTCCCAGTGCTTTTCCAAATGTTCTTCAGATAAGAATTAAAAAGTATGCAGATACTCAATTTTCCACATTATGGTAATGGTGGAAGGTATTTTTCCTGCCCTCAGGTCTTCTAATTAATGTCCAAAAAGGTAAGAAATGAAAATGAAAATCAAATGAGAAAGACTGAGGAGCTATATGATTTTAGCTAAAAGGTCAAATTCTAAATTTATTTTAATATTAAGTTATAAGAAAACAACAGGAAGTTCTAAGGAGATAGCTCAGTGGTCTAAGTGCCTGCTGGGCAACCTCAAGGACCGAGGTTTAATCCCTGGTACTGTCTGCTGTGCTGGCCCCAGAACTCTAGGTGTGCTGTGCCAGCCACTGAAACTGGGTGTGGTAGCACATGCCTATCATCCCAGCCCTGGGAAGGCTGAAACTGGAGGATCACTATGACTTGTAGCTGCATAGTGAGACCCTGTACCAAATAAAAAAATGAATAAATGAATAAAATTTTAATTTTTTTAAAAAAGAGAAAAGTCTTTCTCTTTCACTTAAAAAGTGAAAGACTACCTTTCTTTCTTATCATATTATTATAGTAGCTTTTGGACTCATAGAATATTCATTTCCACACTACTGAGTTAAACACACCTGGGAAACCTCAGATGCTTCTGCCTAGCAGTCTTAACCACAAAAAAGAGAGATTGCTGGCATGCCCAAAGAACCCTACACTATGTGGAGCGAAAATAAGATTCCACTTTGGAGTCTCCTTGAAATTCATGCAAGCTACTCATTCTCCCCCTTAATAAACCTCTGATTGTCTTAATAGAAAAACATTTTTAAAATTTGTCTACTGTAATCACCATGCAACATTACTTTTCAAAATTTTAGGGGAACTTATCCAACTTAGGGAGACTGCCCACATCCACCTTGAGGTTGCATAATGAACTTGTCAGTGTACAGTCCCAATCCCTGAGGACAAAGATGGCTTTGACGTGGAAAGCAATGACTGCATCTGAAAATGGTATTTCCTAATTAGTTTTTAAAACTGTCACCAATAGTTGTATTGCTTTAAAGATATACCTCATTGAGTCCTGAAGGTCTTTTAGCTGGAAATAGTTATAAGGTCCAAGAGCTGAGAAACTGAATTACTTTATCTCTGGATTATGTAACTACAGCCAAGCTTCTTCTCTGTGAGCTTCATTCCTTCTCTGGAAGATGGAATCAGAGAGGAAACTATGAAGATCACAAAGCCTGTCCTTTGTTGAGAAAGAAGAGTAGGTATAGAACTAACTTCAGACCTCAAGTTGCTTCCAATTACTGAGGAATGAAAGTTGGCACACATCAGAAGGTATCACAATACTTACTAAAACTCCCATAAAACTATGAATGGGGGCAGGGAGCTATAGCCAACTAAGTCTGGACAGAGTGTAAAGAAATACTGGCCAAACATTTTCATGCCAAAGGTGAGCATGGCTTGTCTGGGTTGAATTCGCACTTCTTACAGCCCCAGTGGAGAGAAAGAGTCGCCATGCAGCACACGCCTCAGGAGGCTTCAAGGTGCCTCTCAGGTGTGCTGCTTTCCTGGCATCTCAGTAGATCTTGGTGCTGACACCTCATGCAAGCTCTGTTTCTCATCCTACTATCTAGAATGAGAAAATGTCTCTTGGTCAATAATGATCTAGTAGTGTTGCGTGCACCACTGCATTTTCAGCAACTTCTTGAAAACCTAGTAACAGTCAGAAATAGTGTTTCCTCTTACCTGTGGTTTCATTTTAAATTTCAGTTAGCCATGGTCAACCACAACCTGAAAATATTCAGTGGAAATTTCTGAAATAAGCGACTAGTAAGTTTTACATCGCACGTTGTTATGTGTAACAGGATGACAGCTCATGCTGGCTCCCTCCATTCTGCTCCGAATGCACACCAGCTCTTCATCCAGTGTACCCTCTCTGTATACACTGCCTGCCCAGTAAGCATTTAGTGGCAGTCTCTATTAACAGATTGAGTGTTCCAGTGTGGCATGCTTGTGTAGCCATATTTCACTTAATGGTGGGCCTAAGGAACAAGAGTAGTGACACTTGTAATTTATATATGCCACAGAAAAGCTCCTTTCTTAGGCAGAGAAAATGCTACAAAATAGAGGAAGAGGCAACAATTTACTGCAAATAATATATACCTTAAAAAAAATAACAGCATATATAAGATTCCATTAAATTAAAATTTCTGCATAGCAAAGGAAACAACAAAGTGAACAGCCTACAGAATGGGCAAAAATCACTGCCAGCTATTCTTCTGACAGGAGATTAATATTCTAACTATATTTAAAAATTCAAAATAGTTAACACCAAAAAAATCAAGAGAATCAATCAATAAAGGTGTACCTATCAAAAGTACAAATGACCAACAATTATATGAAAGAAGTGTTTCACACTTTTAGCCATCAGGAAAAAGTAAATCAAAGATACAGAGAGATTCCATTCACTATATTCTGTGTGGCTATCCTCAAGAGACTAGAAAAGTAGCGCTTGGGAGGCTGAAAACAGGAGGATCACTATGAGTCCAATCTGGTAGTGAGACCCTCACTAAATACATTTTTAAAAAAGAAACTAAAAAAGAATAAGTGCTGGCAAAAATGTGGAAAAAAAGAAACCTTTATACGCTGTTGGTAAAAATATAAATTAATACAGCCATCATGAAGGTTCTTCAAAAAACTAAAACTAGAACTACCAAATGAAGCAGTGATATCACTCCTCAATGTGGACCTGAAGAAACGAAAGTCGGTGTACCATAGAGATACCTGCCTACCCGTACTTATCATGACACTATGGAATCGGTCTAGATGTACATCAATGAATGAATGGACAAAGAAAATGTGGTACACAAATATATATACTCATCTATATTTGCATAATCTCACAGATTAGCTACTGGCTACATATGCCTATTTTTTTTCTTTTTTTAAAAAAAGAACAAAAAATAGTTTAAAAAACAGAAGTAATAAAGAATTTCACTAAAAAAAAGTGAAAGGAATTCAACAATGGTTGCTATATTGCATATTGTCTTCAAATTAGTGTACAAATTACCAGACATGTGGCTATTAAAAGTTAATTTAACTTAAATAAAATTAAAATATCAGCTTCTCTATTAAAGTGCTCAATAGTACATGGGCTAATAGTTACTGGCCCAAGACAATATAGAATATTTCCATCATCTTAGAAACTTATATTGGTCAATAATGATCTAGCTGATCAATAAGTGATTGTCAGCAATGGTGTGTTGTTCTTTTTACATTGAAAACATAAATTTTTTCAAAAATAATTTTTAAATTAATGTATGAAATAAATAATGCATAAACATCACTCTCAAGATACATTAGCTATAAAGAGTTCCATCACTATCCCAAACCTCCCTCATAAACTGTCCTTACACGCACCCACTCCCTAGGAACCACTGATAGGTTTGTTTGCTTTTTAACTTTAAAAAAAAATTTATTTATTTGGTACGGGGTCTTGCTACACAGCTCAGAGTCATAGTGATCCTCCTGTTTTAGCCTCCCCAGGGCTGGGTTTACAGTCATGTGCCACCATGCCCAGTTTCAGTGGCAGGTACAGCATGCCTGGGGCAGGGCCGGCGCAGCATGTGGTACCGGGGATTGAACTTTGGTCCTTATACTTGCTAGGCAGACCATCTCCCCAGCCCCACTGATATGTTCTTTGTCCCTATCGTTTTGCCTTTCTAGAATACTACCTAAGAGAATCCACCTATGCAGCACATAACCTTCTGAAACTGGCCCCTTTTCCTGAGCATAATGTTGAAATTAGTCCATGTTACTGCATACTGAAATGAGAGTGGGATTATTTGGCCTTATAGTATACACATACTTAACTTCATAAGAAACTACTGACCTATATTCCAGACCAGTATTTTATAATCCAACTAGCATTGCAGTACTAGGTACTTTTTTTTTTGACAAGTATCTTGAAATTTTCTACACAATGGATCAAGTTGTTTGAAAAGTGGGACTGTTCTGTTACAACTTGCAAATATGTTGTTTCATTTTCTTGCCTTATTGCAAATGATAAAAATTCTAACACAATGTTAAATAGGAATCTTGAAAGGAGACATTTTGGTGCTGTTTCCAATCTTAAAGGAAAATTTTTCAGTCTTTCCTGCAGACAAAGTCACCTTCTATTCACAGGTTAGTAAGAGCTTTCATAATGAATGTTTTATCAATTGCTTTTTCTGAATCAACTATCACATGATTTTTCTTCTTTTGTCCATTAATATGGTAGATGATATTAACTGACTGTCAAAGGCCGATTAGCCTAAATCCTAAGGCTTAATTAAGGGTTATTTATTGTTTGTCTATGTTTTGCTAGACTCAATTTGCTCATATTTTAAAAAGGATTTTATTTACGCCTATGTGAATGTGACAAACTGGTCTTCAACTTTTTTCTGTACTACAATCTTTGTCTGGTTTGGGCATCAGGATATTGCTGATTTCATAAATGAGTTAGGAAGGTTGCCTCCTCTTCTACTTTTTCAAAGAAATCATGTAGAATGGGCGTTGCTTCTTTAAGAATTCTCCCATGAACACATCTGGAATTGGAATATTTTGTGGGTTGTGTTTAATTTTTGTGAACAGTTTTAACTATATATGAACTCTATTGAGAAGACAGTGTTTCTTCTTGAGTGAGCTGTTGGTAGCTTGTTCTGACCAGAATTTGGTCCACTTCATCTAAACTGCTGAATTTGAGCACGCAGAATTTTTGAGGTATTTGTTTATTATGTTTTTAACGACTGTGAATATTGTAGTGTTAAGCATTCTTTTCTCTTTAACCTGGTAACTTGTATTACTTATTGACCAGCCTAGAGTTTTATTAACTTTATTGATACTTTCAAAGACCTACTTTTGATTTCACTGGTTTTCTTCATGATTTTTGTTTGCAAGTGCATTGTGATATATATTAACTTAATTGTTTCCTTCCTTTTAACTCTTTTGAATTTACTTTGCTTTTTTGTTTAGTTCCTTTAGGTTAAAGCTTAGATTGCTCATTCTATACCTTTTCTTCTTTTCTATCATGAGAATTTACCCTATATATTTTTCTTAAGCCTTACTTTAGTCATTTCATATAAATTATGATATACTATATTTCCATTTTTGTTCACATTAAAATATTTTCATCTTTCTCTGAGATTTCCTCTTTGATTCATGAAATACTTAGCATACTGTTTAATTTACTAGCAAATAATTTAATTTACTAGGGCATTCAGCAATCATCTTTCTGTTACTGATTCTTAGTTAAATCCTATTATGTTAAAAGAACTACAATGGATTATTTTAATTCCATTTGCTATTCTTAGGTTTGTTTTAGTTCTCAAAGTCATTATCTCTCTTTCTAATTTTTCTGCAAGAAAGGAATTCAAACTGCTCTAGGAAGGTTTTAGAAATGTTAATTAGATCATCACATGGCTGACAATGACAAAGGTTCTACAAGCTGAGGGTACAGGATCTCAGGATAAATCCTGAGGGGATTTCACTGACCTTCTCAGACCCAAAAGCTA
>NDGN011199889.1:0-11822 GCA_002564285.1 Tympanoctomys barrerae | reverse complement strand
CTACCATCCGAATTCCATTGGAACTAATAACCCTGGTTTCAGTGAAATGGCAAAACTTGCCAAAAGTTAATCAAATGTAGATCATGAGTTTCCAGACCCAGTACAAAATCTCATTTTAGTTTGCATTTGCCCTTCGTTTACATTTGCTTGAGTTGCATTTTAATTTCTTGGAAGGCACGATAACTTACCTAACAAGCAAAATCAGTCTTACTAGGGCACAGAAAATGCAAAATACTAGGAAAATGGAGATGAAAATTGAAAGGGGAAGAGCTGTTCCCAGGGTGGGCTGAGTTCTTTTCCTCTTCGTGTACGGTCAAAGTTTAGCTAAATCCCTGCCTGAGCGACAGTAAGACTGTCAGAGTTTGTTGTTGGAAACTGCCGCTGCCTTTTTTCCGGCAGTCCACTCACGTGTGGCGAGTTTCTCTGACTCGTTGGTGTCCACTCACTGTGCCTTCTTGCCCGAGGCCTTCAGAAACCACCCTGAATCAGAAATGGAAACTCCTGGTGCTGTCTCCTCGATCGCGCTGGGACGCCGCTCGCTAGCTGGATGCCACGGCGCAAGCACGTGGTCACCTGGACGCGCGTCTGCCCGTGCCCACCTCCCCTGGCCGGACCTTCCCTGGTGGCTGTGCTCCCTTGGGCAGGGCTTGCCAGCCCCGCTGGGACCCTGATGTCTCCTTCAATCCCTCCACGTTGCTGGCTTCTGCCGTGCTAATCGTCCATTCCCCGGTCTCCTTCCGCTCTGGCCTTAACAGTTTCAAGTTGAAGAGGATGCTCCATGTTAATTTCTCGGTTTCTTTCTGTTTGTCTGTTAGTTTGTTGGCTTTTTTCCTGCTCAGCCCACCCTGAGGGGAGGGCTAGCCATGCACGTGATGCCTGGATCGAACCGAGTCCCCTGCGCCTTCTTAAACTTGCCTTAGCAGGCGCTTTAGACCGCCGGGCTATGTCACCAGCCCAATTGCTCGTTTTTTAAACCAACCTCCAATACAGCTAGAAAGACTTCAGAGGTACGTGGACTCGCTACAACACAGCCGAGGCACTGACGTCTGCATAACATCCCCCCAGATATCACAATAAAGCGGAAGGACAGGTAAATACGACGGAAGATTGCCCGTCCTTACCATTTCCTTCACGACTCAGAGTGGGCAGCGAGCAGACACATGCCATTTTGTAACTATTATGTGCAGGAAAATACATATAGTACCAAAAAGTTTCTACCATCTTACATACTAGGAAAATAAAAATGAGGTTAAACTTGAAATAGGGCCTGCAGTGATTACATGTGTGAAATTTGGACAAAGAGCAGATACATTTCAGAGCTTTATAAGAAAATTAAAAAAGAACTTTACGCCTGGCATGGGGGTGCGTGCCTCTAATCCCAGCACTGCGCGAGGCTCAGGCTAGAGGGCCGTAAGCTGCCCAGCCTGGACAATGGAGCCACTTAGTGAAATTCATCTCAAAACACAGTTCAATTTGAAAGGGAAGTGGGGATGATCTTAGTAGGAAGGTCCTGGGTTCAATTCCCAGTAGTGACAGAGAAGGAGGAGGAAGAGGAAAATTTTAATAACACTGAATAACTGGAGTTACTCCAATGCATGTGCATTTGTGGTGTGTGTGTGTGTGTGTGTGTGTGCATGCACACACATGAATATATGTGTTCACTGAAGAAGTCAGAGTATCCTCATAAGATCTTAGGCAAAAATGAATCAGATGTAACAAATCAGTCTAATTACATTCAACCAACATTTTCCTCCTTCTACAGGGTTGCTTTACTTAGGAAACTACCACACTCAGTATCAGTTTCCCAACCAAAACTCAGGCCACCAGTACCATCGGCACCACCGCCGAAGACCCCAGAGGGGACTTGGGCCCCGATGCTCTGAGTCTAGCTGAGGTCAGAATACACTGGTGGTGATGGTCTCACGTTTCAAAATTAGGAAAAACTTCTTTAGTTCTAACTCATGCTGTGACCACAGAAGTTCCTCTAGTCTCTTATGAATTTTTAGTTTCTTCATGTGTGAAATGAGCTATTATAATCCGGGTACCTAAAGTATTCATGAAGATTAATGATGGGTAATAATGTGTGCGCAGTATGTATATACAATGCACGACTTGAATCCAAAAATGGTTATTATTAATTCATATTTAAACAAACAGATTCAGATACTGCTATTTTACTCCAAATATCATTCTACCTTTGATTTCTGGTCACATGTTGCATTTCAAGAAGACCACACGTTTCTTATTTGAATGATCACAGACACAAATTATACCAGACTGATATCCCCCCCAAAATTTAATTATTTGGAGGGGAGTTTTATACCTGAATGTTTTCCCGCCTGCTTTACAGCCCCATGTACCAAATCTGGCTTATTTCTAAGACTAAAGGACAGGTATTTAACAGTCCATTTCCTTTACATATTTCTTTTCTTGCTACCTCTCAAATGTGATAACACCATTTAATTCAAAAGTTCTATCTTCATGTAGTTAACCACAATATAGATTTTGAAGAAAACACTAGTAAAGATCGACATAAATTCAAGACTTGAAAAGAAGTGTACTTTCTTACAAGTTGTGTGGCTGATGCACCGCGTATGGGATGTGTAGTAGAAGTCACGTTTTTCTGGGGCTGAATTAATAGGGTTATTTAAGGACACACAAGTGTCAAATATTTAATTTTAGACTTTCTCTAATTTATTGGTAACAATTTCATTTATGTATGATTCTAAATATGCCACCTAATATTCTAGCTTCTGAGATAACTGAATCACTTCTGTTTCTCCCAGCTGTTTATTCTGCACAGCAATTTATAACCATTTCAAGTCAACACTCATCCCATAAGGGACAACTTGATGAGGAGCGGATTACAGTAGTTTTTAAAATTAAAACGTTTTCTAAAAACGAATGCAATAAATGAATTCAGGAACACAAAATGTCATTTATTGTTGACCTGAATTTATCAAGTTACCTGATTATTTCTTCATCTTGAGCCTTTTATGCATCAGCTGAGCCTTGTGTCTCTACATAGCTTCAGTAAGTAGTTTTTAATTTTTTTTATTTTTTTAAATGTATTTAGAACAGGGTCTACAGGGTCTCACTATGTAGATCAGACTTGTAGTAATCCTCATGTGTTCAGCCTCTCACATGCTGGGATGACAGGTGTGTGTCACCACGCCCAGTCTCACTCACCATCTCAGCGCTTCCTGGAGGCAGGGCCAGCAGGGCGTGGCGGGGATCGATGCCCGTCCGCTGCACGCTGCCTAAGAAGGTGCTTTAATCTGCTGAGCTATCTGGCTGGCCCTATCAGTAAATGGTTTTAATAGCAATTTTTAAATTTTAGATTTTTTTACTCTGATATTTCCTTATTACAACATTAATGTCTGCCCTCTTACTGAATAAAGAGCATGCCAGATTTCTGACATAATATTTATTTAAATTCATTATACACTTATTATATGAGGGAATAGAATAAGCACTTTAATGTTCTGAAAGTTACTGCCTACTTTTAAGTTATATTTTATGTTATTATGAGTAAATTTTAAGTTATACTAAGTAACTCTTAAGTCATTATACAAGGATTTTCTGCCATTATCTTTGTTAACCAGGTATGTAAACTGGTTCATCCAAAGGAAACCTGTGCAGCACATCATGCTTGCAGAGTGATCATTCTAAAGCTGATGTCTACATTTGTAGCCACAAACACAAAGAGCTGCACATAGTAGAACACTGTAGTGTTCATGTCACAATTCTAAAGACACCTGCTTTATTACCAGATACATCTTTATTTCAGTTGCCAAGTGGATATAAGAGGTCCTCTGTTCTTTGGACAGAATAAAAGATCAGAGGGTATGCCAATGCCTATTTTCATACATAAATCTATAGCTTTAAGCGTCACATAATCATGATGAGCCTGTAAAATAACCATCATTATTACTCTCACTCCAGTACTACAAATTGTGTGATTCTCAGTAAATATGAGTCCGCTGTTACAAATAAATTTTTTTGGAAAGAAATGAATGAGAGTTTCTGCTGTCAACACAGTGGACAGAATAACCTTCCTGGGAAGTCACGGCGAAATGGTGTTTGTGAAACAGCTTCAAGCCTCCATCGCCTCCGAGTCTCACGTATTAAGGTTAAAGTTTCTTATACCCATGTGAAATGAGACGAAAAGACCACCGAGCGGGCCTCTTGCTACACGCATCACTGTTCTGATTTCTCCACAGAGGCTATCACTGGAAATCTAGCTTCCCTGAAGAACCGGAACACATCAGAATGACAGCTGCTCTGGGCCGCGTTCCTGACTCCTGCGAAGCGCGTGCCAGGTGAGTCTCGTGAAGTGCAAAACAGCCATCCACACTGAGTTCCCAGCACCTTCATGGCCCAGTCATACCTGACTCATGACCGTGCTAAATGAGCAAATATTTACAACATGGAAATGTCTGGTGTTCAGAAGACAGTGTATCGCCACAGAGATAGAGTCAGCGGAAGTGGCTCTTAGAGCACAGATTCAGATGTCTGAGGTGGAGCTGACTAACTGAGGCACTTGCTATGGCTGCTCCTAATTCATTGGTGAATCCCCTGCTGTTTAGGTTGGGACAGAAACAGCTTCACACCGACGATGTTCCCAACACCTAGAGACCAGGCAAGGAAGGGCTGGCCACGCTTGACGAGGGGCTTTTAGAAACTGCAATGGATAAGTCACTAAGCACATCATCTGTTTGTTGAGTTCTGATTGTGTATTCACTGAGAGCTCAATAGAAGCCAAATAACAAAAATAGCTTGTAATGTTCTTATTTTCATGTATCATACGGCATTGTTTTCCCATAGCAAATGACTTTTGCTAGAGAAAAATCTACTGCTATTTTTTAACAGCACAATCGTATTAAATATATTAAAGCTGCCATCTGGAGAATTTGAAACTTGTCAACTAGATAAAAATGCAGATTTTTCTTCTAAAAAGCTGGTAAAGAGTCCAAAAAATATGCCTCATAGATCATCACAGGAACAATGTATAGACAGCTTTCAGTTTTCTTCTTGCTATATATTCCTGTGCTTTTATATAAAGTTTTATTTGATGCATTCAAACAGGGTAAATCTCACACCCATCTCCTGCCCTCCCCTATCGCTGCCCTGACCTCAACTGGGACAATGAATTAGCAAGGTCATCACCATAGTTGACTTCTCCTTCCACAAGAGCAGGCATTGGAGGTGTCATGCACAGGGCTGCTGGGGACCAAGCGGCGCCGCGGTGGCCTGCGTGTTAGGGCCATCTCATCTCCTCCTCCGACGAGCTCTTCTAGGTCCCCAAAGCAGCGCATGAGCAGAGGCTTCCGGGCATATTTTTGTGTCCAGAGCAAAGCGCTCTACAGAAGATGTCAATCAAAACTTTCAACCACTAGGTGACATCTCTTTTGTAAAATTCAGTTTCATGCGGAAGGGAGACGGAGTGTCAGGCTCGCTCGCTCTGACTACACAGGCCAATCAGGAGCTGAAATGAAAACTGAAACGTTACCAAGATCTCCACCCCGTCGCCGCCGTAAGGTGCCGTGGCCGTGGGTTACATTAGACCTGCTGCTAGGATCGCAGGAGAGTTCCATTTCCAGCGGCAGCAGGAACGTTGTCAAATTTATCGTGAACTACGGCTGGCACGGTAAATACTGGTCTTCTGTGTCCTTCAAAGTAACCGCATTATTGAACTCAAAGAGATATGGAGATGCTGTGAAAACAGATATGCATAGTATTTGTTTTCCTATTGACAGAAGGTCCGTGGCTCTCCATGGGTGAGTGCAGTAAGATAAGGTATCCCTATCAGCTTTAGGAGTTTCATCACAGACTCTATTAAGGCAGCAGAGATAAATGCTACAGCTTCAAAATGATAAATTCTGTCAAGCTCTAACATATATTTCATACCTTAGACTTGAAATTTCTAAGCATCGCAAGACTGTTAAATTTTATACACAGTCGCCCTGTCCATGGAGGTAGATGTTTTAGACAATTATATTAGAACTCAGAGTTACTGCAGCTGTTCTACAAAGATGAGACTATTGAATGAAAGTAAGCAACAGTATGGCTAGGCATTACTTCCATTTTTAAAATTACAGAAACGAGGCACAGCGGGATTAACTTTACCAAGTTAAGTGGTATTATTTGGTGAAGGTGCTTTGCCTAGAATCTAAGCTTTGGACCAGCACACTATCCTTTCTCAGACAATATTAAACATGCATGTGCATGTATGATGCTGCATAGATATGTTCAGTGTAAGTGCATCCATGTTTCTCAATGCATGGATGAGTGTATATGACATATATTTATTATAGTTTCTGTTTGAGTATAATTTGCTTTAATCCCATGAACTCATTATAATATCCCTTTATAGTGTTTATTGATAAGTGGTTCAAACAACACATCAGCTAATGAAAACGTTTAAGCACTAGAGTTTCTTCTACCTGGTGCAGTCCTTTTGTAGTTTCTTTTACCTAGCAAGACACTGTCATGGCTTCCATTTGCATTGTCTCTTTCCATTGGAAATGGGAAACATGCAGGCAATATTTCTGTAGTGCTAACTACTTTTGTGAGAACGATTCAGAAGGGTGAATCTCTCAGTGACTCAGTTTGCTTACAGCTGCCCACAGCACAGAACTGTTTAAGCACATGAACATTCCTGGTTGCTGGAGTTCAATGTCACATTGTTAAAATTGCATGGAAATTTCACTGTCTGGGAAGCCTCCTTCCCAGCTTCCCAACAGGTCTGCTTGGAGGAGCTGAATTCCCGGAGGGAGTCCTGCCTGCTGCGGCTCCTCAGCACATCCACCACCTCACTGCTCACAGCTCTTGTAACCCAGGTGAGAGCCTAGGAACGCCAGCTGTGTTGCTGTCCCCACGCTACGATGGAGCCATTACATATACATCAGCTTCCTGAAAAATGGACACACCTTGAGACCATAGTGCTAAGAGAAGAAAATGAGACACAAGTTAAATATCACATGGTTGTATGAGAAAACACAAAGTATAAATAATGTAAAGGTCAAAATAAAGGACAGATAGAGAAGAGGGAGGTGGGCTTAGGGGAGATGGAAACAGTTGGGTCTGGGGGCCCGGGGAGAGGAAGGGGAAGTAACATGGATTAAGATTATGTCCATTTGTGCATTTGTGTCTATACATACAAGTGTATATGTATATATGTATATGCGTGTGAATATAGAGCTATCCCACACTGAATGCACTTGTATATATCACAAACATTACTCAATATAAGATAAAATTAAAAAATGAAAACTGAGTTAGAACATGTTCAGACATCTGCATAAAGGTATGAAGTGAATCCCTAAGTATAATTGGATTAGAAAGACAGTGATAAAAATCTAAAGAGATTTTCTTCCTAAATGATTTTACAAGCCTTTATATTCTTTTCCACTGTAAAGAAATCAACAATAAAAAATTCATAGAAAATAAATTGGAGATTTTTCATGCGAAAAAATGCGTAGCTGAAAGGGGTGATCCCATGAGCAAAGAAGCTGCCGCTGCCCTCAGTCAGGAGGTCTTTCATTGTTGCCGCTAAAACATAGTGTATCAGACACACAGAGCACTTTTGTAATTCACTGTTTTAAATGGTAGGCATTAACTATTATTGTCCATGTATAAAAACAAAAACTGTTATTGTCCATGTACTGTCCATCTATTACTGTTTACTTATTATCATCCATGTATAAATATTACCTGTCCGTATATTGACTGTGATTGTCCCATGCGTATTGCACTGGGGTGGGCAACATAATCAGTCCTAGGTCTACCATATGACATCACAACCTAGAAGCAGCAGGTGACTGTCAAAATTCATTCATGGGGAGAGTTAACATAAACACCTGCTTACTAACACTTCCTGCACTGGAGCAACTGAACGTGAGAGGAGAGAGGGCAGCCTTCTTGACTTCATTCACAAGAAGACTTTGACTTCATCAAAGATGCACTTTTTTGATCCACAGAAAAACAAATAAGCAGGTTCAGCCACACCAATTTGTCTTGTGCTCGGCAATATGAGCAGGACAATTATCCGGCTCTAGAGCTGCAGCTCTCTTCAGCATTCTCACCACAGGTGTAGCTTCCTCCACACATCATGGAGACCAATTTATTGAGAAAGGTCCTAAGAACTAACACTTGCTTTTGCCAGAATTGCAAGTTTTAAAAACGCTGAAGTAATTCTTGCTATCTTCATGTAATTTCTTCACAAGGCTATCAGCCCATAAGTCTTGATGAACAGTAGGCACAGAGGACGAGCACGAAACCTAAAAGGAGTTTTGTTCCTGTACTTTAAAGCTATGGTCATTTGGTGTGTGTTACCTACACAGGTATAATCGATCTCTAGCTATATCCTTATCTATTTAGATTTGACGACTGAAACATCTTTTCTCTTCTCTAGGCCCAAGAACTCACTGTAATACTCACTGTTAGAGCAACTCAGGTCTATAAATAAAGAGTCTGTGGCATCTCTAAGATGCTATTATCCCTGTTCCACAGTACTTCATACCTTGGGAAAGAATTACCAAAGAGTAAAATGGTGCTTGGAAAAGATTCACTCAAATAGGTCACATGCGTCAACCTCTGGGGAAAAAAATCAAAATACCTACCTGATTAAAAGGTGGTAAGAGAAAATATCAAAATAAAATATTTCACATTTATGTGTGTAGTAAAAATATGTAATATATATTTCTAATACATAAATATATGAAATAATATATTTATAACATATAAATATATAATATCTTTATAATATATTATGTATTTATAAAATATGTAAATATATATACATAATAAACACAATTTCATCCCCATAGACAGATGAATGGATAGACAGATATAGGACAGAAGCTTAAGTAGACATAAATGTGAGAAGCCAATTCTATCACAACCCTATATATAGAACTAGACCTAACACACAGACCACATTAAAGATGTTAGACAAACTTCATAAGTACTTTTGAATAAAAATTTTCAATTTTTGTTTATCTAAGGTATTTTTTTCCTGTACCAGGAACTGAACTCAGGACCCAGTACTTGCCAAGCAGGCGCTGTGCCACTGAGGTGTAGCCCTGGCTTCCTAAATAAAGCATTATTATGAGTACTTGATCTCACAAATTATGATGGCTTTAAAAGAGGATAGTGCAGGAAATTACGGAAAATGTATTGTGCAGACAATCAAGTAGACAAAAAAAAAAAATGAAAATTGCAATCTTGAATCTCAAAAACTAGTGGTATTTTGCTACTGGTCCTTCGTTTTGTTCATCTCAGGGCCAGAGCTTAGTGCTGTTTGTTTCCATACGTCCCAGCTCTCTCTTATGAGGTTTATCTGCCCACTGACGAATCACATTTTGCATTTCAGGCTGCAGGGCAACCCCAGCGCACCCTCCCCACGCCCTGGAGCAGCTCTGCAGCCTGGCTTCAGCCCGCATTCACCCTCGTCCAGTTCCTACCCATCCGTTCCTACCTGCTCCCTCCCCAGGCTCACTGCCTGACCTCTCTGGAAGCCCAACCTTCCCACGCAACTGCGGCGGGGCGGCGGGGCGAATGCGCGGAGGATAGAGCAACAGGAGGAATCAGAATGCCGCCCCCTCAGTGCACCACAATCCGCTAATGACTTGCACTCCTGGTTTCTCTGTAAGAAAGCAATCAGCCTTCTGATAAAGGGCAAACTAAAATTGCCTCCACTCCCCTCTCTTATCTGAGACAAAATGACTTCCTAATTCCAAACTATCTGTATCTATTCTGAAAGTTCTAAGCTTGAATTACACTTTAAAACGGAGTGTATTTACAGTTGTGTTAGGGGTTAGGAGTCTTGCAATGAACTCATCTCAATTAATTTGGTGTAAGATGGTATTGAAAAGAAGCATATGAGAATGTCACACTCAGATTCTGCTATTACTAAGATTATGATGATTTTAAAATGCTAAAATACTCCAAAAGTTGTTTGCATTTTTTACATAAGCACAGATGAAGATGTCTCTTGAGAATTTACAAATATCAATTCAATATGAAACACACAATGAAAAAAAATGTACCAGATATGATAAAAAATGCATCTTTCTAGTAATTTCAGCATATTTCAATAAAATTAAAAATGATCAAATACACAGTTATCGATGAAATATGGATAAATTATACACAGATATTTCTATTTCTGTCTGACACAGTATATATAAAATATGTATATGTATATATTTGTATGCATATATTTTGTGTCATATGTTTTGAGTTTGGAACTGATTGCATAAAATAATGTTATTTATTTACTAACTTCTGAAATAGGCAGAGCCAGGTTATGTAGCTCAGGACTGCTTTAATCTTACTATGTAGCTCAGGCTGGCTTAGAACTTGAAAAAGTCCTTCTGCCTCAGCCTACCAATTCCTGAGAGAATATGCTTACAGTTTTCAAAACTTTTAGTTTTTAAAAACTAGTACTTTGTGCAATTCATAAGATAATAATTGAAATGATATGTGCCTAGACTCTTAACATACTAAAATTTGAAACTTTGGATAGTTGGGACACAAAAATGCAAACCTTGCTATTAAAAATCAGGGAAAACTGGGGACTCTGGGTGTGTGTTGATGCGTGTGTGTGTGTGCGCATGTGTGCACGCGCGCGTGTGTGTGTGTGTAATCACAAATGAATGACTGGCCAACTGCTGGCCAGAATTTTTTTCACCGAGGATTCAGTCTTATTCTGAGTTCCCAAGTACTGTCAGTTTCCACATTGGGCCATATAACTGAGATTTAGTGGTGCAGGGGGTTTTATATCTATTTTATAGGGCAATCTCATCGGAAGTAATTGCTGCTTATAATAATAAACTATAGATTTTCTTTTCTATGAGATTTATTTTTAACTACAAAAAGAACTTACTATGTCATTTACAAATAGAACCAAGGCTTGGGACTGCACCAGGAGAAAAGGTGGTAGTGTCCCCTCAGCTGCATGTGGGCCACCTCTGCCTCGTCTCCTTGCTGTGTGCGTATGGGTGATGCTGGTCATGTCCAGCTCAAGGTGGACAGATTGCCCAGTGGAGTCCTGACACGGGGTGGGCAGGGCTGGAGCCATACACATTGGGGCTTTTGCTCTCTAGAAGTTATAGAAATTAACATCTACAAGGACAGTTTAAACAAGCTGCTACTGAGTAAAAATTCAGTAAAAAATAATGCATTACCCCAATTTTGAATAGTTTGTCATTTTTCTCTGCTTTCTGTTCCAATAAATATTTTGAACATTATCAGGAATATTTGCTATATAGAGAGGCGATGCTTTGACCCAAAATGTGAGCTGGGACAGGGAGGACATTAAACCTGCAACTTCAAGGCCACACGACACAGCAGTAGACAGCTGGGTCCTATCCACAGGACGCTCTATCTCATCCTATACAAGAAGATATGTTTTCATTAGTTACTTTTTAACATTCCTGAAAATCTAACAGGTGCTTAAAGCTTGCAATATTTCTATATCTTTCACATTGGAAATGATAAACGATAGTTACTATGAATCATTTGACAAAGAAGGGCTGGTTCTCCAATCTAACTTTCACTTTCAGCCAATGTTAATGTGTGTATTCAGGACCAGAACAAAGAGCTACAGGCTGTGAAGGAAATCTGGAGTCACTACCACGTGCATTAAGCTGGGGGATGGCATTATCACTCTGCACTTACCAGAAACAAATTAGCTTAGTTCATAGGTATCAGCATATACAGTTAGTCAGGGTGAGATTCCTACCAATTAACTACTAGTTTCAAAAACCTGATGGAGATTCTCAGGATCATTGCCTTAACCATCTTGTGCATATAAA
>NDGN011199885.1:0-10343 GCA_002564285.1 Tympanoctomys barrerae | reverse complement strand
GAAGAAGATGACAGGCACCCTAGAGACCCAGTTTACCTGCCCCTTCTGTAACCATGAGAAGCCTTGTGATGTAAAAATGGACCGTGCGCGAAACACTGGAGTCATTTCCTGTACTGTGTGCTTAGAGGAATTCCAGATGCCCGTCACTTACCTGTCAGAACCTGTGGACGTGTACAGCGATTGGATAGATGCCTGCGAGGCAGCCAATCAGTAGTGACTCTAAGGTCCCATGCCCTGCGCAGCCCCGCCTGCCACGGACCCGCCCACTGGACACCAACACAGACATTGCAGGGGTCCAGGGATAGCGGGGTGGGTCCAGGGCTGTCTTGGCCCTGTGTGTCTGGTGGGTGTGAGTGTTTGTGCCTCTAGGCTCGGGGACCAGTTGAGTTGCTAATTTTGAGGGCCCTTGTTGATCTTGCTTGGCTCCAGAAATCTATTAGATGCTCCCTCTTCCACCCCAGCCTCCCCTGGACTTGGGCCTCAGTTTCCCTTAGAGAAACTTTCCTGGACAGGAGGTGGATGCATGATTTTTCCAGCCTCGACAGCATTCTGCCCCTGTGCCTTGGAGTTGAAGCTGCCATGTCCCGGCTCCCTTGGCAGAGCGAGCCAGCCCCCCTGCACTAACCGGAAGCCCATTTCATCTGTTGATTTTGTAGAGGAAGCAGGGCTGGTTTGGGGAAGCTGTCGGTCATGAGACCCTCAATAAAGCAACCATTGCAAAGAAAGACAGACAGACAGACTGACTGACGGAACCAGAGATTTGATGGAAGGTGCAGAGCTAGTAAATGGCAGGGAGTGAGGATAAAGCCTCTGAGGTCTGGGTCATCATCTCTATTCTGTATCTTATGGTTCCTGGGGGAGATGTGTGGGAGAGACAAAGACAGAACTCAACCTCTTGTTCCCTAAAATCCATTCTAGGTTCTTTGAAAATCACACCAAATTTTCCATTTCACAGATTCATCCTCCTCCAGGCATTAGCCCTTAAATGCCATCTTTCATCTCTGCCACATCCTTATCTTCTATGGATCCCACCCAGAACCTATGCCTCGGGCCCACCTCTGGCCTCTCAAACACTTGGCTGGGCTGTTTGACCCAGATCTTCACACCGAGGTGTTACTCTCCCTTGCCCTCCAAGACTCTGCAGAGAGGCTGGAAGCTGCGCTGTGGCTGTGGCCGCCTCTGATTCCCATGGTCTCCTCAAGGCCTGGCATACAGGCCAGTTGATAAGTGTTTTCCAAGTTGATGGATGACTGCCGCTGGAATTTCTGGCCCAGCCCTTGGCTGCTGGCATTAGCTGGCCTCATACTTTCCTGCATGGGAACTAGCATTGTTCCCACATCTGTTTTCAAAAGGTCTGGAAATCATTTTCAAATTTGTGGTAGAATTGTTTAGCAGTAATATATAATATTTTACCACCAGAACAACTTTTACTGTATGTTTTGTCATTTTTAAGAACGCCAATAAGTCACTGTGGGATCGTGCCATCTCTGCATCTTTAATACAAAAGCAGTGCACCTCTATTACAGTGGCATAAGACTCAATTCTAGTTTTGCGAACACTGAGAACCATCATGTTTGCTTTTCAAAAGAGAGTTAAATTCAAAGAGCGGTTCAACTATTTATAGAAATAGTAAACTACTGTAGAAAATTTAAGTAATTTTTAATATTAAAATTAATTTAGCAATGCACATTTTATGAACACATGACTTCTCATTTTATTTCTTTGTGAATAAGTAAGTGAGCCCTGCTATGTACAAAGTGTGTTTTACGCTCTAAGGATGCGACTGTAACTACAACAGCTTCAACAACAACAGCAGCAGCAAATCTGCCATAGTCCCTTAACCAGATCTGGCAAGTCCAGTTCTTATGCAACTACCTCCTTGGAATAAAGTTCCAGAACTTAGATTTTTGTCTGATAAACTAATTATTCAGCACAATCCATGCATCCAGCCTTCCAAGGTTCTTCTAGATGTGGCCTCTTCCTGAACCAGGGATTGAACTCAGGGGCTTATACTTGCCAGGCAAGCACTTATTCTACTGAGCTATCTCTCCGGCCCCGAATGTGGCCTCTTTTATCCGACATGGTTGACAGCAGTCTTCACCATCTCAAGTCTATTGCTGAACAAATGAGCCTGTATCTCTGCCACTGACACACGCCTCAAAGACTGTATTTCCTCGCCTTCCTCCTTGGGGTTTCCTTACAAGGCTAGCTTCTTCACTTCCTTCAGGTTTCTTCTCCAATGTCACTTTCATCAGAGCCACTTCTGATTGTACTTCATGAAACAGTATCCTTGGGATGCTTAATCCTATTTTTTTCTGGCTTTAGTTTTCTGTATGTGACTTAACGTTACTTGATGTGTTGTGGGTTTGTTTGCTCAGTAATTATTTCCCATCACAGAGCTGTGAGCTCAATGGTTAGGGTAGGCAGTAGTTTTGTACCCATTCAGCACTATCATAGGGCCTGGCATGTTTATTGAACACTAGGTGTTCAATAAGAGGCTGCCAATCTACCTGGTGTGCCTTGTAGCGATCAGCCTAAGGAACAGGTGATCGTTGACAATGAAAAGATGACTTTATGGCAAAAACAAGAATCTTGGCAATTGTCTTCAGCCTATTCCCTTCCTAATGTCAGCAGACTCCCTCTGGGCTTTTTCATATGTAACAGTACAAAGACACACAAGTGTGCACGTGTACACACACACACCCTATTCCTACTGCTGACCTCTTTCCAAAGCAGCCTGTACTTTTGTAAGTCTCTTTCTGAGCCATAGTAAAGATCTCCAACAGAATCTCAATGTGATCTTATTGTTTTAGGAACAATATAGCCCTCACACCTCACTGACTATTTAAGATTAGGCTACTTAGTTTAAGATGCTGAGCCCCCGTTTCCTGGTCTGTGTATTTGGAATAGAGCTGTAAAGATTTGATGAAGACTTCTGGTTCCCTCCATGACATGAGAAGAATCTAGAGGTCCTTATGAGGAAAAAATTGAAAAACCAAACATCAGCACCTCTAATTAGATCCATCACAGAATTGAGGTCCCAGGGCATATTAGCCCGCTTTATATCACTATAATGAATCACTAGAGGCCAGGTCATTTTTAAAGGAAAGAGGTTTATTTAGCTCATAGTTCTAGAGGTCAAAAGGGTGTATATTAGCATCAGCTTAGTGTGGTGAAGGCTTCATAGCAGATGGCATCACCAGAGCAGGAACACTGAGAGGAAGAGATCACCTGGCATGACAGGAGCTAAAGAGCAGGGAGGAGCCTGGCTCTCAGATAACTAACTTGGAATTCCACAGGAACTGCCTTCATCTCCTGGGGCAGCACCCACAAGACCCGAACAACTCTCATGAGGCTCCATTCTTAAGCATTTCACCACACTGGGTCCCGACGACTTCCAAACCATGTCCCCTTAGGGGACACACTCAAACTGTATCTGATTCATAACACAGGATAAACAAAACCCAGAGACAGGTGAACCATAGGAACCAGTCTGTCAGGAGCAGAAGCTGCCTGAAGCAGTAACTGGTGGGAACCGGAAGAGATAGGAGGTAGAGTGTGGGCTAGTTTGAGAGAAACTCTTGGCAGCCCAGGCTTAGTGGGACCCCACTTGTGTGAATTTTACACCCAGAACCCACTACCAAGTTCTTTCAGTAAAGGTTATCACTTCAGGTATGAGGAGAGGAAAATCATTTTGACATCTTCCCAGATGGTTCTTGACAACAAAAGTCTGCCCACAAGGAAACTACCAGAGCCTTCTCTCATCTGGGGGAAAGGCAGTGAGTCTGTCCAGCACCCTGTACCCTGCCTGCCTCACAGAAGGAGAAAGAGAGGGGGGGAAAGGCTGAAAGACTCATTGTGCAGTTCAGAGACTGGCCCAAGAAAAGCTGAGAGGAATCATAAGATAAAAGAGTGTTTCCCCTTCCCAGCACCTCACCACCATCTCAGCAGGACTCGGTGCTGGGGAGGCTGAAAGCAGGATCATCATGAGTCTGATCTGTGTAGCGAGACCCTGCAACAACCAAATACATTAAAAAAAAAATCTAAAAGGAACATCCAACACTGTGGGGAAATTATTAAAAAATAAAAAATTATTTCAAATATATATATATATTGGAAGACCAGTCAGAGAAAAGCATAGAAGAATATTTGAAAATTAGATGAAATAATCTAAGAGGCTATCATAATAATTGGCTCATACTAAGTGATCAATAAATGATGCTGCTGTCTTTAATTGACAGATCAAGCTATTTAATCCAAAGATTCTCTAAAAACTTCGTCAGGACCAGTGGGCTACTTCTTTTTTGAGATAGAGGGAAGATGAACATGATGGTGGAAACACAGAACAGCTAAACTTTGATGTATACAAAGGTAAGGAAGAACTGGGTGTCGAGGCACATGCCTGTAATCCCAGCACTCAGGAGGCTGGGGCAGGAGGATTATTGCAAGTTTGAGGACAGTTTGGGCTATAAAGTGGTCTCAAGGCCAGCCAAACTATACAGTGAGAACTTTCTAAAAAAAAACCAAAAAAAGGGTAAGGGAGTTCACAGGTGTCCTGCATGTAATTCTGATTTTTATAATAGTATTTTCCTCAAAGGATTATTGAGAAGATTAAAGTAGAACAGTGGTTTTCAAATTGTAGCGTACCCCAGAATCTCCTGGGTGCTTGGTTATAATGCACCTTTTTGGGGGCAACCAGAGAATTTGCTTCTATGCACCCAAGGAAGTAAGGGATTGGAGACGACACCATGTAGCTCTGGCCGAAGTGCCTCATAGCCACCCTTTAAGAAACTTCCAGACTTGTTGATCAGGCTGGCCTGGAACATGCTCCACAAATATTTTTCAAGTAGGCAGAGATGAGCTGATCTGTGGAGAGGAGAGGAGAGGAGAGAGCAGGGCTGAGGACCAGGCCAGGAGGGAGTCTATGAGAGATGGACAGAAAGAGTGAAAGAGACCCCAGGTAGAAAATGCACGGCTCTAGGGCATGAACTTTACCTTGGGCTTAGAAAACAGACCAGTTTAGCTGGAAAATCTGGGAGGACAGGGGAAGCTGGGAAGGCACAGACTTCAGCCAATGGGATAGAGAACCAGGTTGTGGTTGAGAAAGTGAGGCCAGGGGTCCCAGCTGGCAGGGAAAGCATGACCTCCACTACCCACAGGCCATTATAAATCTAAACATCCCAGGCCCTGTCTACTTCATGCATTGCCACCGCCTCTGCCCCCTTCAGAGCCACACACCTCCGGGATGTTATCCCTGTACATTGGTCCCCCTTCCTCGCTGGCCACACACACTGCAATCTCCTGCAGTCTGGATTAGCTGGAGAGGTTTGGGAACTCAATGGGAGTTCAGCCGGCTGCCTAAGCTTAGGCTGGTGGAACTCGGGAAGGCAGGGAAGCGGAAGGTTCATGTCGAGAGATGAGAGGAGGACGGGATCAACAGCAGACTGGGAGCTGTGTTTCGCAAAGAGATGGTACAGACAGGAAAGACAAATGTGGACACAAATAAGTGTGTGGAAGGGAGAGATGGGCTAGGCGTTGAATGAGGACCCCAGAAGAATAGGGAGATTTATGTTTCCTGGGAAGAAGCAGCTCCTGCTGTCATAGGCCAAGCACAAACCCCACACAGTGAGGCATGTCTAGGTCTATGCATGGAGAAATGCCACACCCTGGTCAGTGTGAATGCGTTTCCCAACAGCTCTGTCCCCAGCAGCCCAAGCGCTGATGATCCTTCTTTCTGAGTACAATATAAAGGTAGGTTCCCATCCTGTGCCCTGGCCCTTCCTGCTAAACCACACTGCCTCGTGCCTCTCTAGCTTCACTGGCTGGGCCGTGAAGACGGGTTACTGTCAGCTTGCAGTATCACTAACTCCTGGAGATGAATTGGGACCAGTCAGGGGAAAATAAAATGCCCTCCGTAAAGGAACTTGAGTAGGATCTTTGGTTTGAGAAACTAATGTTTCTTGTGAGTCATTCCTTGCCACATTCCTTTCTTTATTGGGAAGGCCCTGAGAATCAGTTATATTCTCCCAGTTAGTGGGGGTGATCAGGGCGGACCAGGACCAAGAAGTTGTGTGTAGAATGGGTTTCTAGTCCAGGACCACTGAGGAAGCAGCACAGACAGCCCCAAGTGGGTCTCAGCCCTCTCTATTTGTGTGGGTTTGGATTGTTAGAGAAGCTCAAAAGAAAGAACTTCAGACTCCAATGAAAACCAGATTTCGGCATGAGTTTTCATTCTTCGTTCAAATTTTAGCAAATTTTGGTCTTTGTGACTTCTGAATGTGACCCACCACAGACTTGGGGTAACCTTTAAGGCAATAATATGACAAAGTATGGTGGCTTTTTTTTCTCAGAACCTAAGAAATGTTACATGTCGTCTCAACAAAATGCATTTACACCTAAAATTTGGTTTGTATTTTAGGGAGTTTTCTGCCTTCTGAGGCCTGTTCCTGTTATTCTCTTCTCTCTTGTGAGGGGTCTTCCTTCCACTCAAGGATTTCTTCCCTGGCTTCCCAGTAGGGCCCCCTTCTTTTTTCTCTGATTTTCAATCCTTCTGGTTAAAAAAAAAAAAAACACAACTTTCTGTTATTCTCAAATCAGTCCAGATTCCTTTACGTGGATTTCTTTACAAAGCCCTTCATGACCTGTTATTCTGAGAATAAAGAGGCAAAACCCAACTCAAGCTCGGTTTCTGTTACTCTGCTGACAACACAAATCGCTTCTATGATCTTAGAACATGTGGGATTTCTCCCTCCTGGCAGGATATCAGGTCTGCTGTGAACTCCAGCCGTGTATCCACTAATCCAGTTAAGCTCTGGCACTGTCTACCCTGAGAATGTCAGGCCCCACAGGTGCAGGGTTCAGCTCCTAAGGCTGTTCCCACTTCAGACACCAGTCGCAGATCTGGGCCACTAGAACCATGGACGCACTGGCTTTAAGTTGGGATTCAGGCCCCTGTTTAGACTCAGTTATCTGCTAGGGGTGTTCGAGCAACTCAGAGAAACATGGTTAATAGTACATTAGGAAGGATGTCTGAAGTATGCAAGTAAACATGCAGATGAAGAGACCCATAGGGCAAGGAACAGCCTTCTGTCCCAAGCCCAGGATCTTGTGCCCCCTTGGAGCTGGGCTCCAGCGATCCTGGCACATGGACGAGCTCTTGTTCACCTTATTGCAGCCTCCGTGTGTCCAGCTGTCTAGATGCTCCCGAGTCCTGTCCTTTTGGTTTATGGACAGGAGGGTACAATCCAGTGCTAACAGGCCACTTGGGGAATCCCAGCAGGGCCCCTCTGTTCAGCTCCCTCCTCTCTGTCCAGCTCCCTCTTGTCCCTTGGCAGCAGTGTTCCTTCCTCCCAGGTATGGGCCAGGGCCCTTCTGAAATGGGGGCCTTAGGTTCTACTGCCAGCCAGGCAGGTCTGAGAAGTTCTCCACGGCCAGCTCTAGAACACAAACACGGGGGAAGATCATATTTGTAGTTTCTGTGACTTGCCCTCAGGAAGCGAAATCATAGTTTCTATGGGGCCTGCCTTGGGAGAAAAAGGTGCAGGCAAGTGGAAGGCACGGGAAAGAGAGCACAGGTTTGCTTTCTGAGCTGCTTTGGAGACCTAAAGCTCTCCAGTATTATTCCATTCACTTGGGAAACAGTAAAGGTTGTGGGAATGAGCAGGGAGAAATCATAGACGAAAAACAAAATCCATACAGCACCATATCACAGCATCTGCCCCCTGCTCCTCCTCTAGGCAGCTGTGATGACAGAGCATTTCCTCTCAGCATATTTCAAACTTCTCCTTCCCTGTGGCTTCCACTCTTCAGTGCAAGTTTCTTGGGACAGAGGTGGCCCACAAGTGACAGCCCTTATGCATCTGAAGACAGGGCTTGCAGGCTGTGCTTCCCAGTTTCTCCAGGGGTCCTCACATGGCAGGGGAAAGGGGCCCAGCCCTACGCCTCCCTGGCTCCCCTTGGCACTGGGGTGCAGCCTGCCTCTACAGGACAAGCCTGCTTTAGCATTCCTCCCCCAAGAACAAAGCAGGTATCGGCAAGCTGGACAGCAGTCTTTGTCACTTCTCTTGCCAGGTGAACTGTGTGTTGAGGTGCCCGAACATTACCTGGAAACCTCCTCCAACACTTGGAATGCAAATGTCATTCTGCTCAAAGTCAAGCCGCACCCTTGCTCTGAGCTTTAGTGACCTGCCCTCATCACTGAACAGGACCCGCTTGTACATAAACTTTGTCCTAAATCAGACCCAGGTCTGTGACTCCTTTTAAACCAGGAACTCGGGACTGGTGGTCGCCAAGAGCCCAGCCCGGAATTCGAGGGCTTTCCCAGTTTCCCAATGGGTGGTATAGGATGGCTGAATCAGTGATGAGTTCTGAGTTTCTACCCTGCTCCATGCTCAAGCTTGAGGCCTCCTGGGGCAAATGAAAATTAAGCAGCATGTTAAGAACCTAGCAGCAAGATGGAGGAAGAAGGGGTGTTGCACAAAGAGATGAGAAGAGTCGAGGCTTGGAGAAGAGCACTTCTAAGTAAGGATCTGACGGGCAGCTGAGAGTTAGGGAGAGATGGAGAAGAAGGGCGAGGTCCAGGGGGGCAGCAGGGAGAGGGAAACACAAAGAACAAAGGAAGGCTACTTTGAAGGCTGAGGCAGGAGGCTTGTGGCAACTTAGGATGACCCCATCTCAGAATAAAAGGCTGGGGTTGTAGCTGTCTTGTGGAGTACTTAGTATACCAAGGCCCAGGCCAATCCTCAGGACTAGGGGTGGGGAACAAGAAGAGGAGGAAACACCAAAGGAGCGTGTGCTTTGCATTCATTGTCTCAGATTTGTCATTCAGCCTCTTATGCATCAGGGGACCTGGGTAATACTTCAGGCCTCAGTTTCCCCACATGTAAAATAGTAGTAATAACAGATGGGTGTAAGAGCGGCAATGCATAGTGAGTGTGAGGTGTTCAGCAGGATCTGGTGAAGGAGCAGTGGAGACCCTTCTCTAAGCCCTAAGGAGCAGGCTTCTGATCCTAACATGCACCCTGAAACCAGGTCCAAGGTGGCGGGGCCTACACATCACCCAGGCAGGGCTTCCTGTGCCCAGAATGGAGACTGGCTCTGGACCACGGTGAGGTACCCCTGGATCTCTCCTGAAACAGCTTAGCTGGGCTAAACATTTTCTCCCTGCTGTAATGTGCAAAGCCACATTGATCCTGCATGCTAGGAGGCCTTTCTCCATAAATGCCTCCTTCACAAACTGCAGCCCTCCAAGTCGGAGCAGTGATTAGCCAATGATTCGTTGGCGGGCAAGACATTTTAAGACTTGCTTACAGCTCCTGTCCCCTGGCTCCTGTCCCCCCTCCTCCACCCCAGCTCTATGGGCTTCCTCTGAACTCCCTTGGGGAATTTTTTATTTATTTTTCTTGGTCTCGCCAGCCTTTTTTAACTGCAAGCCCCTAGAGGGCAGAGTGTTATCATCGGGAACCCTGAGGGCCCTGTGCACAAGGTTGGTTCTTGGTAGTTAATTAATGTTTATTTGAGCAAAAGAGGTGGCTACATTTCGTGGTAGCCCTTTTCCTTAGTGATGAAAAATGTAATCGGGCTGCTTACACATCCAGCCTTCCTGACTGATGTGGTGATGCTCATCTCTGCACACCGCACTGGGACATGCGCATCTCCTGGGGGTTTGTTCCAGCCGCAGCCCAAACTTTCACCGGTCACGTCTCACGTTACTAATACAGCTCACTCCACCTGCGCTCAGATGCAGGCAGGGCCAGGAGCCCCTCCCCTGTGAAACTAAGGACTCCTGAGATGCTGAGGCTGCCCGCGCTGGCTTCTGGGTAGAGTCCTTCGCTCTAGACTCTTCCAACCCTGTTCAGTCATGTGTTTCACCGTAAGGGTGGACACAGGACGCAGACTGGGAAAAATAAACTACACCATTTTGGTTTAAGAGTCGAACTCGGGACCTCGCCCTTGTCAGGCAGGTGCTTGCGCCTGCTGAGCTACATCTCCAGCCCCACATTTGGCCAGGTTTTATCCCACTTTGGGATTCTGGAACAGAAAATCTGATTCTATTACTAAAGGAGTCATAATTAGTCATCTGAGAGCCACTCTCTGAGTAAGACAGCCAATTCATCCAATTTGGCTGTTTTTGAAGGGAAAAGGAGCGCTGCGTTTTGACAATTGTTTCCCCATATTCTCTGACTCACTGATGGATTTGTGGCTGCAACTGCCAGAAGTTCCATTTACTGTGTTGCCGGGATTTGAGTGGGACCTTCCAGGGGCATATTCAACTCAGGTTTCCTTTTGGAATCCGCTGGAATTTTGTTTAGCCCATCTTCCTGCAATATATATATATATATATA